>OY856187.1:69190571-69254148 GCA_963693315.1 Diogma glabrata
GCATTGTGCTGATATTAAAAAATAATAATAAAAAGTTGATACCATCAGGTTCTCCATTGATACCATAAGATTCTCCAATACCATTCAAAAGACTTCAATTTCCTATTTGTTTGGCTTTCGCCATGACCATAAATAAGTCTCAAGAACAAACAATGTCCATTGGTGGCTTGGACTTGCAAATCCATGTTTCTCCCATGGGCAACTATATGTTGCATGCTCACGTGCGGGTAAATCAGCAAATCTTATTGTATTAGCAAAAAACAGGTTAACTAAAAATATTGTACACCGATTAGCACTGATTTAAATTAAAATTACAAATTTTTACTAGAAGACCCACTCGGTGAACTTCGTTCCACCAACAATATATTAGTAGATAACATTTGTCAGCGATTATCAATTCTGATCGACATTCTACCTCCAATTCATTGAGATCAATAATAGTGGCTCTATTGTATAACTTAAATTTTTTGGCTATTAAACGAAACTATTCGGGAATACAATTTTTTTCAATTACTTCGGTCTGAAAGACATAAGTATTACATTCTCGAGCCAAAAGTGAAATTCCTACCCCCACTTTTTAGGGCATTTCTCAACGTTTCAGGTCATAACGATTTTAAAACAGCAAAAAAAAATGTATATCTGTCTGCTGGTCGGTCGTCCGTCACCACCTACGAAATTTAGAAAACCGCTGAAAGGATTTCAAAAATTTTTATTTCTAAATACAGGTACACTCAATTAAAAAAGCCGTCAGGACGATATGTTCGATAACTGTACCAGAAGTGTGTCAAAAAAATCGTCAAGAGTGTCAAAACAAGGAAATATTCATATTTTTTGCTTAAAAACGGTAGTTTTAGGTGATAATGAGTAGTAACCTTGAGTTTAAAGAAATTTTGACAGTCGGGATTCGTATGTGAGATCAAAAAGTAGATTATTTCATTATAAGTTTGCCAAAAAAATATTGTCAGTGTGTCAAAAGAATGTTTCATTTAATTTTTACCCAATTTTTTGGAAAAAAATAAAATTAATTATTTGTATGTCATGAAATGTGATTGAACATGCAATTTGAATTTGTGAATTTTAAATTTTTTCAATATTTTTGGAAAAGTTTCAATTTTTGATTTTGTAAGAATTTCCGGAATGTTTTTAGAATTTTGAAAAAGTTTAAATTTTTGTTTTTATTATAATTTATGGAATTTTGAAAAAAGTTTCAAATTTTGATATTGTTATAATTTTTGCAATATTTTCAGGGGTATATACGATAATACTTGAAGGTTTTCCAACCCTCGAACACGCAACATATAATTGACTATGCGAAAAGCACGAGGTTTCTAGGTCCAGCCCACAAATTGACATTTTTTGGCCTTGTGACTTATTAATAGTGCGAATGCTAATCGAATTGGAAATTCGACAACAAGCTTAAAAATTTCTCCAAAACTCTTTACCAATCACTTTCAAATTTTGACATGCCGTTCGATTCTCAATCCATCTAGATTGATCAGCTAGAATACTAATGCTCTCTGTTATTCATATTTCCCAAACGGAAAAATTAAAAAATACGCTTTCTATTCTTATTCCGACTCTTTGAAATTATTTTTGTTAATTCAACAAAATGTACGCGCACAAACTTTTTTATAGGCGTAGCAAAGCACGCCGGGTCCCGCTAGTATATATATATATATATATATATATATATATATATATATATATCTATATATATATATATATATATATATATATATATATATATATATATAAATATATATGTAGATATATATATATATATATATATATATATATATATATATATATATATATATATATATATATATATATATATATATATATATATATATATATATATATCTACATATATATATATATATATATATATATATATATATATATATATATATATATATATATATATATATATATATATATATATATATATATATACTAGCGGGACCCGGCGTGCTTTGCTACGCCTATAAAAAAGTTTGTGCGCGTACATTTTGTTGAATTAACAAAAATAATTTCAAAGAGTCGGAATAAGAATAGAAAGCGTATTTTTTAATTTTTCCGTTTGGGAAATATGAATAACAGAGAGCATTAGTATTCTAGCTGATCAATCTAGATGGATTGAGAATCGAACGGCATGTCAAAATTTGAAAGTGATTGGTAAAGAGTTTTGGAGACATAACATACATTTAGAAAAACTACATTTATTACTAAAAATTAATAAAAAAGCAAAACTTAAGAGAACAACTTTTCATATCACATCCCACTCGACAGGTTTAAGCAAATTTCTACTCACAACTCTCACGCTTAGTTTTTCAAAACACAAAACGAAAACTTTGATATAGATCGATATAATCCTCCGTTCATTTGTGGATTACGTTGAACAGAGAACAGATCATCGGTGTAAGAAGAACTAAATTCACTCAGGTTAAGTTGGAAGTGATTGTAAGTGATTTACGAAGTTCTATAAATTACATAAACAAGTGCAAAATTCTGCCAAGCGAAATTTCAAACCGGAGTGCTGAAGAAAATGGTTTGGAATTTATAATTAGCCATACATCTCATTGATATAAATATGTTTGAATATTTTTGATAACAAATATAACTGCTTTCAACCAACGTCTATTGACCGAAATGTGTGATTCGCAATGGAAGTCATCTACACGGAAAATCCGTGACCAAGAAAGTGATCATCAGACCATTCCCCAACAGCGCTTCAAGTGCTAGTCCTAGTGAAAACTGTAAGTCGACCTAGATTTCCCATGTAAGGTAGTCCTCTCTAAATCTTTTAAGCTGATTTCTAGAGCTAGATAGAAATCTGAGAAATTCCTAAACGTCAGAAGGATATTCTGGATGTTGATTAAACGAATTATAATAGGTCCATTTTCAAAGTTGCTACAAGTTTGCTGCATAACAAAATTTAGTGCACAGAATCCTACTGACAGCTCTGTATCTAACAGCGTCAATAATGACATAGGTTAAGGTCACGGCCAGACTTTTCAGGAATGTCGTAAAGATACAGCTAGTTATGATTTTGATAAATAGAGCTTAGGTGGTTGATGACATCATAATCACTGTATCCCATAATCCTGTCAAATTTATAGCATATGCCGATCCCCAATATCAGATGCTGCACAGGAAAGCAATCAGCAAGCTTGAAGAGGTCTGATCTTGAGAAAAACTAGTAAAAAATAAAATAATGTAATCCAGAATTTCCTTTTACAAATTAACGAAGAACTGCTAGTGAAGCAAAATGAGAATCGGTTGGTGGGAACAAGCCGGGTCTTTTGAGAATTTTTCTTCTAAACCCTCGCTTGAAAACGGGTTCTTATCTGTTGCCATACTAGGAACAAACATATCATGATAACAGGTTTCCCAAAAGTCCTAGCTTAAGTAATCGGGTAAGAACAAACTGACCAATATTTAGAATTATTAAAATTATTCGCTCCTATCCCAGACACTTTAAAACCTACGCAGGATTTGTGGAAAAATTTTAGGCATGCTTCCCTATTTTTTTTTAATAAAACAGACCCATGACAAATCATATCCACCCTGGTGGACAAAGAAGAGCAAGGCAAGTCGACAGGAATATAAGAAATTTTTCAAAAACTCACAGACTACTTGGGCCGTTTCGCACTAAGAATCTTACAAGACAGTCAATAAATCTAATAATTGTTGAGCACTGGCAAATACTATTTTCAGAGGCTCTACTGTAATCAAATAAAGGAATTCTCTAATGCATTCAGTATTCGTAAAGAAGGGAAAAAGGTAAATTAGCCATCGGGACGGGACACATTATAGAAAAACTAAATATCATTACTATTAGGTATTTTTGTAAGAAATTTAACTCAAGCAACTAATAAAATCATTTGAATTTTTCAAATTCTAAAGTATTTTTGGGGTTTTTCTAAATAAATATATCAGTTCATTACACTCCACTTATCTTCTTGTGAAGATAAAGATGAAACCTTCGGTCGAAGCACAAGAACAGAAGCGAAGTTTTTTGTAATGCTTTACTTATTTAAATTTATTGAGAAAAATCCTCAATATACTTTCAAATTGGAAAACCTTAAATAATTGCCTATGTTAATTGAGTTTAATTCCTCATAAAGATCTCTAACATATATTTCCTATTCCATGGGTGTTGTCTAACTTACATACTAGACTGGTAGTGGAAAAAAATTCTTTTTTGTGAAAAAACACGAGGGCATTTTTTTTTAAATAAAAAGAACACTTGCCGCAAAATCATCGAAGTTGATTTTTTGATAAAACTGTAGAGTTTTTTAAATATCTCATGAACTATGCAGATTTGAAAAAAACATCGTGTAAACTTTTTTGTAGGAAATATAGTTCTTTAGAAAAACATTCCTAATCATTTTTTTTACATTATATGGGATTTTTTGCATTAAATTTGTAGACAATACTTTGTGTGAATTCATAGAATGGGGAACATTTCTATTCTAATTAACATCCTAAGTCACGATTGTATAGTCATTATTGATTGTTTCCAATCAATGTGAAATCAATGGCTGACACTTGGTCAATTTGTAGTTCTATATGTATTAACATTAGACTACATTAAGGGAATTTAAATTTTATTTTGGATTTTTGAGATCAATTAAACTCAAGTAAGTAAAGAAGTAATTGGAATATTTTCAATTCAAAGGTATGGTTTGAAGTTTCTCAGAAAAAAACTACAATTCACATTTTACGTGTTTCGGATCGGATCCGATCCGAAACACGTAAAATGTGAATTGTAGTTTTTTTCTGAGAAACTTCAAACCATACCTTTGAATTGAAAATATTCCAATTACTTCTTTACTTACTTGAGTTTAATTGATCTCAAAAATCCAAAATTCCTAATCATGTTTTTCCTAAAACGTATATTTTTGATCATATTTTGAAAAAAATCGAAATTCTTCGTAACTCGTAAAAACAAATATGACGAAAAAGTTCTAATTTAATTTTTTTGTTTTTACGATCATATTTTTATTCTTTTTGTTCCATAGCAGACAAGGGCGCACACAGAAAAAGTTTTAGGAGGGGGGGGTCCAACGATTTTTTTTTTTAATTAAAAGTGCTGTGTAGGGATTATAACAACACATATAGATACCTTTTAAGACCTAAGTCCAACAACAACATGTGTGTTGAGGTGTTGATGAACGCTTTTTAAACTTTTGTGGACTGTACGCCTCCGGGACTGTTGATTCGGACTAAGCATTTCATTTGTACGATGTAGATCGATGTGTTTCGATCGGTTGTAGATCTTTTGTTTCAAAAAACGTATTGGCTGTCAGATTTGTTTTCCAAAAATTTTTATATGTGTGCATCAGTTATGCTAGACTTTAAAAAATAAATTTCCCGTTGTCGTATCAAAACTTCCCGATTTTTGCCGTTTCTTTAAGGAAACCGTTTCTTTTCTTAACCGTTTCTTTTCTTTCTTCCTGTTATGAAATAACATCGATCTGTGCTCCCTCCCAAAATGTATTACGATTATCTAATTTAGTTATTAAAAAATGTAATAGATGTTAAGTTACAAAACCAGTTTCTTAAAAAATATCAATCTATAAATTCAATAACTTTCATGTTAAAATTCTCTTTTCATTACCAGAGTCTGAGGACTAAAGATGGTAAAAAAAATTGTATAATAAAAATATAATATTAAATTGAAATGATAACCAAAATTATAATTACTACAAAGTTAAATAAAATAAATAAAGAATTTTGAAAATAAAATTGTTGTGTTAAAGTGTTATTATTATTTGCGGAATAATTTGCAAATTTATTCCACGCACAACATTCCCATCAAGCTTTCAATTAAAAAAAATATACATATATATAAATCCAATTGTTTATATGCAAAAAACTTCAAAAACCACCACTATAGCAACATTTGTTTCGATTCTTCATACACCTTGTGGAGCATTAAATAGAGCATTAAATCTATCAAAATTGCGAAAGACGTTTTTTAAAAGAAGTAAATATGCATTGATTTGCAAAAAATTTTAAAACTGCAATACCTCTTTTTCAATATACGTATAATCGAAATAATGATACAAAACATCCCAATTTTTTAATATTTTCAAAATGCATCGATACAGGAGTCATCTTGTAGTTGCAGGTTATTTTATTTTTCGTGTCGTAGTGTGAAAATATTTCTGAAACTTAGGTATATGTTAGTGCTTTTGGGATTTTCGAAACGTTTGTTTCTATTTCCCTAAGAAATATCTAAACATCCAACATCTGAAGGCTGAAATTTCATCGATTTAGGCGATGAAAGGCAGATTTATTTAAACAAAATTATTGAGTAATCAACATCTTTCTGGAAACATAGTAAAAAAATAGTTGTTGCGATCATTTTTAATAAGTTTAAAATTTAAAACGCTTCTACAATTAATTGTGAAAAAGCCCGCAGTTGCCAAGTTTTTGTTCGTTTTCCTGTTTTAAATGAAATATCCCATAAACGGAAAAAAATCACCCGATCTGGCATTACTGCTGTGTATTAATATAATGCTCATATATTTTAGATAGAACTGAGAGCAAGGGTATTGCGGTCTATAATTTGAAATATCACATTCTGTTTCGTTTAAGGATAGGCTGGACATTGGCTAACTTTCAGCACGAAAGAAAAATATCAGATCTATAGGATTTGGAGAAGATTTTGGTAAGAGAAGGTGCAAGTTCTATTGAAAATGTTGTTAGAATAATAGGAATAATGATGTTCAGACCAAAGACTTTGCTGGTAGTTAACCCCCTTAAGATTTTTTTTGACAATTTTGGGTTTGAAATAAAAATCTTTCATATTAACTCCTGAAGACTGGATTTTTGGTTTTTATTTAGGAGTTTAGTTAGGAGAAAACAGTCGAGATCACAGCAAACCGTTCCACGAACAGTGTGATTTTTCTTGCTGGGTCAGTGACAATTAAATCACCGTCAATATTAGGAAAAAAAAGAGCTGGTACCAGACTTTAAGGGCCGATTGTATGAATACGGATAGAAGACAAATCTTCGGATTAATCGTCGTTTGTATATATACAAACGACGATTAATCCGATGATTTATCTTCTATCCGCATTCATACAATCGGCCCTAAAGAATTAATTGCACTGTAATTTTTTTTGTCAGAAATGGACATGGTAGAAGTTTTTGCTGCTCTCGCTCTGATATTTCTGTTTTTTTCGTTTTCTTTTATCAAGTTTAATATACTATTGGGCTGTATAGATATTACGACTTAAATCGTTTGTTATGGAACCAAATATTAAATAACCTTTGTTTGTTTTTAAGGGCCAATTTGGCTGAAAAACAAATATTTCTGTTGGGGATTCATTATTGAGAAGGGAACGAATTTATTGACACTAAAACATTTTAGTCAAACAAAATTTATACTATATTAATATTTTTATTTTTTTTTAATAAAATGTGTTGTGTAGTAGGAATTACAATATGTGTCACAATAACACACAAAAACCTTTTAAGACCACGGTCTCACAACAACATACGTTCAAAGGTGTTGATGGACGTAAATCTTTCTTTTTTTTTGTTTTTTTTAATATATTTTGTTAAATAATGGATAACTAAACAAAAAATCCTATCACTGACAAAACATGACAAAGGCCAATATTTTATGATAGAATAGAGAAAATAAAAGTAAATTAAAAGGTAAATAGCAAATTTTTACAAAAATTTGCTGAAACAAAACAAAAATGTAGTTGCCAATAATCCAGCCAGCTGCATATTCCTTGATCCTGTGACGCACAGTCTTTCTTAATGTTTGAAGCCCACACATAGTTTCTTCAAGAAGATTGAGGGTGCTACCGTTGACTGAATACAGTTCATCCGCCACCACCCCTAAGATGTCACCTTGGCTAGTGATATCTCACTGCTATTGCCAGTGGTATGTGATATCTCACATTAACTCGTATGTCAATAGCAGGGACTGGAGTACGCGGGGTTGTCACACCCGTAGATCAAAAATAAAATAAAAAATTTCAAAACAATAAAAAATGATCCCTCCATGCGGGAATGATCCCTCCATGCAGGATTTTACTTTATTTTTATATTTATTTTCTTATTATTAAGCCTACAACTATATTTATTATTTAAATATAATTATAATGGGCATCGAGCCTATTTTATAAATTAAAACACATTTATTATTTTAATTAATTTGTTTTTTGACGTTTCGGCAAAATTCCTATGTTATTTTCAAAAAAGAAAATATATTTAAAAAACATACACCAAAAAAAAAAAAATTATACAACATTCGTTAAATGAAAAAAATATTATGTGTGTTTATTATTTATTATTTATTTTCACTCGGATATAACAACCAACCAGAGCGCCTGACATTCCTGGTCAAATTAGTAAATTACGTTATTTGATTTTGATAAATGATCTTTCGTTGGTACAATTTAAAGTATCAGAACCTTTAGGTGGTTCAGACCATAATTTGATTTCCTTTCATTTAAATTTACAAGTTCCTAAACAGTTTCAATCTAATCCTAGTCTTATTTGGGTTGCAGATTTGCAGGGGCTTAGAGATATATGTTTAATTCAAACATTTCTGCTTCTAAGTTTTCCGAAATAATACACGTAGGTATGCGCAGGTTTATTCCTATAGATGGTTCTGAAGGCTGATCTTTAAGTTTTGGGTAAATGTGAAGAAGCAATAACATTTAAAATAAATTCTCTTTAAAAAATGGCCAGTATACAGCCAATTCCAAAAAAGTTGCTAACACGAATTCAACAAATTACAGACTCATCTCAATCTTGTCGGTTGTTGCTAAAATATCTGAGAAGTTCATTAATTTTAATATTATGAGCTTCTTCAGTCGTCAAAAATACTTAATGAAAGACAATACGGTTTCCGTAAAGGAAGAGCGACGGGAAATTTACTTTCTTTGTCACACATATCTGGAACAGTCGGTTGAAAACCTTGGTGAGACTTTCATTGCTTCAAATCTTACTAATGAGCTTGATTCGTTGTAGGTTGCTGATTTGAAGGTACACAAATACACTATGGATAAACGCGTGTATCTACCTAGATTAAATCAATTTAAACTGAACAGAGCATTAATAGCAGCCCATATTTTTAAGGTTCGAGTGACAAGATGTAGCTTTTCAAAGAATTTTTTTTAACAGAATCCAGCATTTCTGGAATGCCTTACTGACGTGGGTCTTCCTTGATAATTATAATCCACAAAACTTTAAAAATAGCGTTCAAAAAATCCTCAATAATAATAGTGTGTAACCTTAGATCCCTAGTTAGCATCGTATTTTGCGATATTCAGAGATGTTAATCTATAATTTCTTATGGTTAACACTAAATAATGTCTAACTTTAAAAAAACTGTACTGAAAAATTATCGGTTAGGGGGGGTAGGGGGGGGGGGGTTTCCGGACCCGAAACCTCTCCCCCCCCCTTGTGTGCGCCCCTGATAGCAGAAGAAGAAAATTAGTACTTTTCGTCATACTTATTATTAATGTTTTTTTATAGGTAACGAAAATTTACCAGTTTTTTTCAAAATATCATCAGAAATATACGTTTTAGGCACATATACGTGACTAGATCCTTTTTGTAGAGGATCAAATTTAAATATTTATATAATTATTTTTAAAAGCTGCATATTTCATGAGATATTAAAAAAAACTACGATTTTATCAAAAAATCAACTTCGACGTGATTTTTATTTAAAAAAAATCCCTCATGTTTCTTACCCAAAAGAATATTAACATATTTGTATAGCACTTGTTTTTAGATGGAATATTTAATTTTCAACCGTCAGTCTAATACATACATATATATAAATATAATTGCCAAGCGTCAGTCCTTGATGTCAGATTGATTGGTAACAAACAATTTTGGTTTAACAATCGGGGTTAAGAATGACTCTCCTCCACAGCGAAAAATCTTCCTCTTATAATATAATTTCCAATTGAAACTAAAATTTTTTAAATAGCAAAAAATATTAAACATTCGCTGATCTGGTATCTAATATCTGGTATCTAGTTTGTGGTGTGTGGTATCTGGTAGCTGGCATCCGGTATCTGGTATCTGGTATTTGGTATCTGGTATCTGGTATCTGCTACCTTATATCTGGTATATGGTATCTGGCACTTGGTATCTGGTATCTGATATCTTGTATCTGGTATCTGGTAACTGGTATCTGGTATCTAGTATCTGGTATCTGGTATTTGGTATCTGGTATTTAATATCCGGTATCTGGTATCTGGTATCTGGTATCTGGTATCTGGCATCTGGTATCTAGTATCTGGTATCTGGTATCTGGTATCTGGTATCTAGTATCTGGTATCTGATATCTGGTATCTGGTGTCAGGTATCTGGTATCTGGTATCTGGTGTCTGGTATCTTTTACCTGGTATCTGATATCTAGTATGTGGTATCTGATATCTGGTATCTAGTATCTGGTACCTGATATCTGGTTTCTGGTATCTAGTATGAATCTGGTATCTAGTATCTGGTATCTGGTATCTGGTATCTGGTATCTGGTATCTAGTATCTGGTATTTAGTATCTGGTATCTGGTATTGGTATCTGGTATCTGGTATCTGGTATCTGGTATATGGTATCTGGTATCTGGTATCTGGTATTTGGTATCTGGTATCTGGTATCTGAGGTCTGGTATTTGGTATCTGGTATTTGGTTTCCGGTATCTGATATCTGGTATCTAGTATCTGGTATCTGATAGCTGGTACCTGTTATCTGGTATCGGGTACCTTGTATCTGATATCTGATATCTGGTATCTGGTATATGGTATCTGGTATTAGGTATTTGGTATCGGTATCTGGTATCTGGTATCTTGTTCCTGGTATCTGATATCTGGTATCTGGTATTTGGTATCTCGTATCTGCTATCTGGTATGTGGTATCTTGTATCTGGTATCTGGTATCTGGTATCTTATCTCTTGTATCTTGTTTTCTGGTATATGGTAGCCAGTATCTGGTATCTGGTACCAGGTATTTGGTGTCTGGTTTTTGGTATCTCGTATCCGGCTTCTGGTATCTGGTATCTGGTTGCTGGTATCTGGTATGTGGTATCTGGTATCTGGTATATGATTCTGGTATCTGGTATCTTGGATCTGGTATCTGGTAACTGGTTCTGGTATCTGGTGTTAGGTATCTGGTACCTGGTATCTGGTATTTAGTATCTGGTATCTGGTATCAGGTATCTGGTATCTGGTATCTGATATCTGGTATCAGGTATCTGGTTTCTGGTATCTGGTATCTGGTATCTGGTATCTGGTATCTGGGATCTGGTATCTGGTATCTGGTATCTGGTTTCTGGTATCTGATATCTGGTATCTAGTATCTGGTGTTTGGTATCTGGTATCTGGTAGTTGGTATCTTTTATCTGGTATCTGGTATCTGGTATCTAGTATCTAGTATCTGGTATCTGGTATTTGGTATCTGGTATCTGGTTTCTGACATATAGTATCTGGTATGTGGTACTTGATATCTGATATCTGGTATCTGGTATTTAGTATCTGGTATCTGGTATGTGGTGGCTTTTACCTGGTATTTGGTATTTGGTACCTGGTATCTGGTATCTGGTATCTTGTATCTGATATCTAGTATGTGGTATCTGGTATCTGTTGTCTGGTATCTGGTATCTGGTATCTGGTATTTGGTATCTGGTATCTGGTTACCGGAATCTGGTATCTGGTATCTGGTATCTGGTATCTGGTATCTGGTATCTGGTATCTGGAATCTGGGATCTGGTATTTGGTATCTGGTAGCTGGTACCTATTATCTGGTATCGGGTACCTGGTATCTGATATCTGATATCTTGTATCTGGTATTTGGTACATGGTTTCTGGTATCTGGTATTTGGTATCGGTATCTGGTATCTGGTATCTTGTATCTTGTATCTGGTATCTTGTTTGTGGTAACTGGTCACTGGTTTCTGGTATCTGGTTTCTGGTATTTGAATTATGGTATCTGGTATCGGGAATCTGGTATCTTGTATCTGGTATCTGGTATTTTGTATCTGGTATCTGGTATGTGGTATCTTGAATCTGGTATCTGGTATCTTATATCTTGTTTCTTGTTTTCTGGTATCTAGTAGTCAGTATCTGATATCTGGTATCTGGTACCAGGTATTTGGTATCTGGTTTTTGGTATCTCGTATCCAGCTTCTGGTACCCGGTATCTGGTTTCTGGTATCTGGTATGTGGTATCTGGTATCTGGTATCTGGTATCTGATACCTGATATCTGGTATCTGGTATCTGGTATCTTGTATCTGGTATCTGGTATCTGGTATCTGGTATCTGGTATCTGATATCTGGTATCTGGTGTCTGGTATCTGGTATGTGGTATCTGGTATCTGGTATCTGGTATCTGGTATCTGGTATCACGTATCTGGTATCTGGTATCTTGTATCTGGTTTTTGACATCTGTATCTGGTATCTGGTATTTGTGTTCTGGTATCTGGTTTCTGGTATCTAGTATCTGGTATCTGGAATCTGGTATCTGGTATCTAGTATCTGGTATCTGGTATCTGATATCTAGTATCTGGTATCTGGTATTTGTTATCTTGTTTCTGGTATATGGTTTCTGGTATCTGATACCTGGTTTTCTGGTATCTGGATCCTGGATTTTGGTATCTGGTATCTGGGTTCTGGTATCTGGTATCTGATATCTGGTATCTGGTATTTGGTATATGGTATCTGGTATCTGGTATCTTGTATCTGATATCGGGTTTCTATTGTCTGGTATCTGGTATCTGGTATCTGGTATTTGGTATCTGGTATCTGGTATCTGGTATCTGGTTCCTGGTATCTTGTATCTGGTGTCTGGCATCTGGACTCTGGTACCTGGTATCTGGTACCAGGTATCCGGTATTTGGTACCTGGTATCTGGTATCTTGTATCTGATATCTGGTATGTGGTATCTGGTATCTGTTATCTGGTATCTGGTATCACGTATCTGGTATCTGGTATCTGGTATCTTGTATTTGGTATCTGGTATTTGGTATCTGGTATTTGGTTACCGGTATCTGGTATTTGGTTACCGGTATCTGGTATATGGTATCTGGTATCTGGTATCTGGTATCTGGTATCTGATATCTGGTACCTGGTATCTGGTATCTGGTATCTGGTATCTGGTATCTGGTATCGGGTTTCTGTTGTCTGGTATCTGGTATCTGCTATCTGGTATCTGGTATTTGGTATCTGGTATCTGGTTTCTGGTATCTGGTATCTGGACTTTGGAACCTGGTATCTGGTATCAGGTATCAGGTATTTGGTATCTGGTTTCTGGTATCAGGTATCAGGTATCTGGTATCTGGTATTTGGTATCTTGTATCTGGTATCTGGTATCTGGTATCAGGTATCTGGTTTCTGGTATCTGGTATCTGGTATCTGGTATCTGGTATCTGGTATCTGGTATCTGGTATCTGGTATCTGGTATCTGGTGTCTGGTTTCTGGTATCTGGTATCTGGTATCTGGTTTCTGGTATCTGGTATGTGGTATCCGGTATCTGGTATCAGGTATCAGGTATCAGGTATCTGGTATCTGGTTTTCTGGTTTCTGGTATCTGGTATCTAGTATCTGGTATCTGGTATCTGGTTTCTGGTACCTGGTATCTGGTATCTGTGCAATGTTCTTACGGCTGTTGGTATATACTGCGCCACTAATTCTTTAATAATATTATGAATTATAACAGGCTTGATTTGTAGATACAATGGTATAAACTTAATTTGGTTCTATACTTAATTTAATCTTGTCGTAAATAACATAACAATTGTCATTGTCTTCATTTCCATGCATTCATATTTGTAAAACAAAAAATCTATTTCCTAAATTGACAAAACAGAAAAATCACTCGGCTTCTCTAGCACAGTAAATGTTATTGTAGCAAATAAAAATTGATTTTATTCTTCAAAATTTTTGTTTTACTTATTTCGGTGTTTTCCTATCGTTTGCCATTTATTGATTCGAAAAATGGAATTACGTGACCAAAATCCGAAAACAAACAAATAAAATAAAAAAAAATTGATGTTTAATTTTTAAAATATTTATTTGAATCGCTAAGAAACTGGATTAGAATTGTAAGATAATTTTTTTTTCTTTTCTTGGTTTCTTGAAAATTATAAGACATATTTTATTGTAATACAAAATTAAAGCAAGGTTTTTTTTGTATATATTCGTTTTAAATTTATTATTATCTACCAATAGGATTCCTGTTTATTTGAATTTGGCTATGAATTTATAATGCAATGAATTACAATTAGATCTTATCAGTATTTTTTGGAATTGAATTGATAAGAATAAAAGAAATTGGGGCTATTTATTTAAAATTCTAATATGCTGCTCTAAGGTTATGGTAAAAGGTACTGAAATTATAGGCAATTTTAACTTTATTTTGATAATTGGTTTATTTTTTGGAAAATTAAATTGTGAAACTTTTTATTATTTAATCGTATAAATCGGTTTTTGGGTTGGGGTTTTTGGGTAAAGAATGTATATGTTGTTAGGGGACGGAAGTTAAATAGACAAATTGCAGTAAAACCATTTTCTTATTTTAGAGCATATATGCGGAAGCTAAGAGACAAATTTTAGGTATGGAAGTTTAGATAACATGATTTTGAGTTATAGACAAGCCTAAAAGCATGACATTAGAACGATCGGGTCGGTTGGCGATATATTAATACCGTTTCTATTAGTTAGAAGTAATTGAAGCTATTTTCAGTAAAAAGAATTCAAATGCAAAAAATATTTTACTTTGCATCAATTACTCCACATTTATAAGTCCTATATTCGTCCCTGTATGGAGTATTGTTGTCAAGTTTGGGGCGCTGTATCTGTTACTATCCTGGCTCTTTTAGACTCTGTTCAAACGCGAGCTATACGAATTGTGGGTGATCGAAATTTAACATTAAATCTTGATTCCCTGCAACATCGTTACACTGATGCTGATCTCGTTGTTTTTTATAATCATCGTCACCAGCAGTGCTCGGATGAAATTAGGTCCATAATGCCTCAGACATATGTTTTTCCCCGTTTGACTCGTCGATCGATTTGTGCAGGCGGTCGGACTGTCGAGATTACTTACTGTCATAGTAATAAAATGCAACGGGATTTCTTTGTGCGTACATCGTACAAATGGAATACTTTGCCCGAATTAAAAGTCTCGACTGCCTTCAATACACAAAGATTTAAAAAAAGCATCCACCTGTACCTCAAGACGCATGTTGTTGTGGGACTTAGGTCTTAAAAGGTATCTATGTGATGTTGTGACATTTTGTAATTCCTACTACACAACACTTTTTATTAAAAAAAAAACATTTTTCTCCATCAAAAAAGTATATCTTGATCTGGTCTGTATATTGATGCGCTCTGAATCTTTCACGAAAATTCACACAAAAATACATGTTAGCGACTTTGAGATATTTCAGGACGTAGAAACTGAATTTCTCAAGTGAAGTGAAAACTAAATACTAAATAAAAGCTCCTGCCATCATTACCGTGGCAACCAGAACTAATTGATTAAACTAGATGTGCTAGACATGATTGATTACATGTGCTAGTTACCAAATAAATTTCAGTTCAATCGACAAATATTCTGATGAACTTTAAACCTTTACCTAAACGGTCTTTTTAGCTTTTTACAATAATACAAGATATTTGAACAATTTTAACACCTTTGTAGTAATTTCAACCATTTTTTTCAATTACGACATTTTATTTCCGCTCCAAAAACTTACAAAAAACAGAACACCAATAAACTATTCCATCCAATACTCGAGCACACTTTGTACAATCTAAAATATTAAAAAAAATACTCTCATTACATACATCCCATACATAAGTTACACCTTACCATCTTAGACTGATACTTCAATATTTCCTTTTTATTTTATTGAATCATTAATATCAATATTCTTGTAATAAACGTCATCCCCATATCCAATTTTCATTTTCCTTTCTTTACTTTTCTATCTATTCGATTTCAAAAGAAAATGCATTCGATCAGGTGAACAATGTCGATTATTTATTTCATCCCCAAAATTGTATGAAACAAATATAAATATATATAAAGAAATAAAATTATGGAACAATAAAAATAAAAATAATAAAAAAAAAATTAAATTCCCAAATTTTTATTGAAAAAAAAAAAAATAATAATAATAATAATAAGAAAAAAAAACTAAAATGAAAAAGGGTGTGAATAGCAATGCTATTTGATCACTTTCACCCTTTTTCCGTTCGATTTTTTTTTCTTTAAATTTTCTTTCGATTTTCTCGGGATGTAATCAAATAATGATATCTTTTCTTCTTTGTACCTACTATTTTCTTCCTTTGTATTTTCATTTCATCGTTTTTCTTATTATTTTCTTTTCAGTCTTTTCAGTGTTTTCATTTTTTTTTGTCTTTTATATTGAAAGGCGTGTTTTCTTTTTCCGTTATACGTTTTATTTTATAAGAAAATTTCACTTCACTTGAGGATTAAATCAGAAGAAAAATATAAAAAAAAATGAAATTGTTAAAGAACCTAAAGCTTATTCGAAATTTCATTTTAATGCTTTCTATGATGTTATTTAGCATAATTGATGTGTTAGAAATGATAAAGTTTTTATTTATATGTGAAATTGTTTGAATGTTTTTGAAAAGATTTGATTTTGTCAAAGGAATCATTTAGGGCTAGGTGTCTGGTTTTTGTATTTGAAAGAAGTTTTACTGTGAATAATTCATTGAGTTTAAAAATTCGACTGTAATAAAACAAACTAAGGCTATGAAAATATTGAAATAGAGGCTGGATTATTGAATCCAATGAACTGGAATTTTTATAAGAAATAGGAAATTTTAGCTTTTATTTTTGTGAGCTGCGAGAAATGTTTGTTTGAAAAAATCAGTAACTTTAAGCAATTTTTTATGAAATAATCTAATATTTTCCTACTAATGCAGAAGATAAAACTCAGCTTACTGTGGTTTGCTGTGGAGCAAAATGTTTGACCTAACTATTAATATTTAAAAAGAGCCTGTGTCCTGGGCCTAGTGGTTAGTGATCTGGGATCTTACTCAGAGGACTTGAAATCGAGTTTAATCGAGGTCAAGGGTTTTAAACAAACCATTAACAAGAATCAACACGCCAGTTTTCCAATTAACCGATAGTTAACAAATATGATTAATAAATTGGAAAACACACTATGGGCTTATCACTTTTATAAAATTAATTTATTTGATTAAGTTCTCAAGTGACAGCTTGTTGACAGCTTATTTTCATCAAACGAAGTTTATGTGTTTTTTGAAGGAAAAGTCCTCGTTAGAAGTTAGAAATTCTAAAACGATTATTTTTACTTATTGCCAAATGCGACTTCTGTTGCCACAGAAATTCAAAAATTGTAATGAACACTTAGCATTCCTAATAATGGAATCAGCATCATGAACATTTCAGGATTTGCGTGCCTTGAGACTAAATTTCCGACTCGCTGCAGTCTGTGAGTTCGATTATGCATCTCCTCAGCCTAACACAAATGCTGAAATGCACGCAAAAGTTTCACAAGGAGACGGAATGAGCAAAGAATAGGGACTCTGACGACCCCAAACGCTGGAAGAACCAAGACCATTACCCAATCCAAAAAGAAATCGTTGCGCCAAAGGACAAGCAACTGTTGAATTTCCAAAGAACAGCCATTCATTGTACCAATGGTATCGGCGAATGTTGAATATGAATAATAAAACAATATGATGTTTCTTTTTTCGAATGCTTTCTCCTTATCTCGTTATGTTGTTGATTCAATAAATTTGTTTATATATTTACATCGATTTTTGTTTTTTGCAGGGAGTTCATGATTGATCGCAAGCTCATGACATTAATTAAATTTTATTTGGTTAATTAAAAATTTTTCATAACAAATAATTAATAGTCAAATTTATTAATAGTAAAATTTAGTAAATTATTTTTTGTAATTAAATTAAAAATAATTGAAAAATTTAGTTGGTAAATATCAAAGTTAGTTGATGAAGATCCCCAAAACTAAAAGTTTGAAAGTTTAAAAATGTTATGTGTTATATAATTTTTTTGAAATGCTAATCAAATTAATTTAAATAAAAGAACTGAGAAAAAGTTATTGTAATGTAAGAGAAACCAAAACAAATGACAAAAAAAGAAAAATATTATGCATAATATGTTGTTCTCGTTATAGGTACTGTGTTATAAGTTGCGTCCAAAATGTAGTTAATTTTCTTAAAGAAATATATACGAGAATAATAATAGTACCATTAGACTGTTTCATAATCGAGTAATAATCAGCTTAATATTTAGTGTGAGAATACAATTACTGGAAATCGACACATTTACCACATGTTTATTTTTTATGTGGAGATAACAGATATGGATTTATTCAGAGTATTACTTATTTCCTGTACAACAATATAATCATGTAATAATCACCGTTTCTGAAATTATCGTGACTATGGCTGGATTAGGCTAAAGAGGTATAAAAAGTGGAATTAGTCACGAAATCATGAGGTGAGTGAAATTTGGTGATCATTTCAATTTACATGTAATAATTATAATTGTGGTGGTGTGGATGTGATAATCTCGGTTTCTTCAGCCTCTGGGGTTGTCTGAGTTCCTGATCGTTATTTCGCTTACCTAAATCCATTTACACATGTCTCATCTGCGTGCATATCTGAGTACTTGTACTGAACTGGGGAAATTACTTTTCGGACACACATGGCTGAAGCTCATCGGAATGAAAACTCTGCCAGGCATGCAGTCTTCCAGTTGCTTCCTATTAGTGACTCACTAGCAGGAACAATGTTCATTACAAGCAGATTTGTAAAATTTTTAAAATATTTACAAAACTGTCACGTTTTTCTACCTGCCTTCGATTTAATGTCGACCAAGGAGTATTCAACAGCTTCAAAAACTCCAACGGTTGATTGTAGAAACTGCCAGTCCTTTGCCAATTTCAAAATAACTTCTTCTGTTTACACGGTTTTATTTCGCTTACAAGGAATTTATCTTAATTACTCGGATTCCAATTAAACAGTTTACACTATCGCAGTCTTGATTAAAACTAAAACTTTACTCTTTCGCAGTCTAATTAAGAACTAACAACTTTAGTTGAAAAATGTACTTCTCATTCTGCAAAAGGAATTCCTTATATACAATTTTTCTTCATTTCTCAATTATTTAAGGTAAATCTATTCTTACAAAGAAAGCTCCAGAGGTTCTTATGAAATATACGTTATTATTTTGAATATATTTTATTTCATGTTTTGACTCTTTTTCTTGGAAACAATGTGACATTAATTTTAGCTTTGAAATAATATGTAGGGGAATTGTGGTTTAATACAATTTTGTTATGAATTTGATTGCGATTATGTAGAATCGTAACAATGCTTTACCAATTTTGGTTTATTACACACAAGTGTAAGTTTTACTTCTAACAAGTCAATAGCTGTACCGTTTTGTCTAATAGTCATAAAAGTAATAGTTATAGTCAATAATTATCGATCATAGTTTGAGAAAATTGTGATCTAAAAGCGAGACAAATTTTTATGTTAATAAAAATATCTATGAATCTACAAGGGCTGGTTGAGTAATTATTATATGTATAGTAAAATAGTTTTAGGAGTAATATTTATATTTTTTAATAGAGTATGCAAGACTAACGCAACTATTGAGCACTTTTGATAGCCTACATTTAGCCCCTCGAATATTCATCTGATTCCATTTGTCGTTTCGTGCTAGCCTATACTTCAAATTTACAACCCACATGACTTTATATGGAATAAATTTTCTATTTTAATTTTCAACGATTTTTCAATTATACAAAGAAAAAAAAATTGAAATGTTAATATATTTTAATTTAAAATTGTTAACTAAACGAAAGTATTTTTTTTTCTTGTTGATTTTCCAAAAATAAAGTTTTCTTTTTAGTTTGAAATAATAAATGTTAGAAAAATGAAGGTAACATAACAGTAAAACGAAGAAAGTAGGAATAAGAAAGAAAAACGTTGAAAATGATGAGATGAAATTTTGGGGTTGGAAAATTTTGCCTTCAAAATTCAAATTAAATCGTCATCAATTTGAATATAAGATTATTGCTGCCGATGTTTTAGGTACTGAAATGATATTTAATATTAGAGCGATAAAAGTAGATAAAGACGAAATAATAAAAGACGATGAAGAAAAATAATAATATGGAAATTTAGTTATTTTTTTTTCATCGTTGTTATAACATTTTTAAAGGAAAAACGAAAATTAATTAAGTTGTTCAGGAAAAGAAAAATTATTAATTTTATTAAAACATGTATTTAATTAGGGGAAAAGAGCACAGAATGAAATGAAAATTAATTTTTTTTTAATTTTTGGATTATTTTTTGAAAACTGTTTTTGATTCTCAGGTGAACAATTAACACAAAAAATATTTTTTTACATTAATCGAAAGCTAAAATTAAAGCGATAAGATTACAATTTGAAGAATTTTGAACAGATTGATTGAAACATAAAAACTAGGTCTATTAAATGTTCTTCTATTTAAATGGTGTGCTTCTACAAACATTTTCAAAAAATTTTGTTTGTTATACCCCTCGAAAATGAATTACAGAGTAAATTGGTTTTACTTAATTTTGAATTCAACAACTTATAATATTCTTTTTAATATTCTAAATAATATAGACATTACACACCTAGCTTATGTATAAATGTTAAAATGTTGTTATAGTTTTCGATTTGGACAATTTGTTTTCTCAACCATAAAAAAGGCGAAAAACTACATTAGTAAATTGAAATTAGCTAGAAAAACTTATTGATTTCTTTTTTTTTTGACGAGGCGGCCATTTAGTCATAGCCTGACATGTAGACTGCTAAGTCCTTTATGCCATCCTTATATTCAAGAGCTGAAGACCTTTTTGAAAAAAGCTAACATCTGTAAATGGTCTGATTTGCAGAAATCTTCTATCCTTAGATAGTTTGATCCTAACATGACGCTTCGGAGTCCTTTTTTTTTTTTTTTTTTTTTATTAATTAGTTGGACATGTTTAGCACACTAAATATGAAATATTCATTATTCAGACTCTTTGAATATCCGAAGATACCATGTCAACTATAAAGGAAGGAGATGAGGAAAGTGGAAGGATTGTGGATATGGGGATAACTATACTAATTGTTTTAAATGACGATTGACATTTTCTTTAAACATCTGAGGAGAATATTCATCGGGAAATACGGAGCCGGGCATTGAGTTCCCTAATTTGACCACCCTATTAAAATAATCGTTCTGAAAGGACGTAGTTCTGCAACGAGGTATTTTGACAGAAAATGGGTGGGATGGTTCTGACGTTCTTGTTCGTCGACTATACTGCGCACACGATGGAAGGATATTTTGAATTTCCTTAGAGGAGAATTCGCTAAAGTTATATTTGTAGTAGATTGACAATTCAGCCACATTTCTGCGATGCTGGAGTGTATCAAGCTGATCAGTTAGTTCGGTATTGTCAATCAACCGTATCGCCTTTCTCTGTACAGAGTCTAGACATTTAATTGTTGACTGACAAGCGCCCCCCCAAACATGGCAGCAGTATTCCATACATGGACGAATAAAGGACTTATAAATCAACAAAATTTGATCGGGGTTGAAAAATTTTTTACATCGGGTCAAGAATCCTAATTTTTGCATTGCAGATTTAGCGAGGTTGAATACATGTTTATTCCATTTCAGATTGTTTTCAATATCTACTCCAAGAAGTCTAACCGATTCAACCTCATCCAATTCCTCATGGTTTATCTTAATAGGAAAGTTTTTATGTCGCTCTATTCGTGAAAGGCGGCATAGTTTGGTTTTGGTTGGATTAAATGCAACAAAATTCCGATCACCCCATTCCATTATACGTTCCAGGTCCTCGTTAATAGAATCAATTAACAGTTCTCTATCCGTGGTGACTGCAGTATGAGAACGAAATTTAGGAGATGCATGTGATGCATGCAATGTGCTGTCGTCAGCAAAACTATGAACTGGGTGCACTGTAGAAATAAGTAAATCATTTATGTATAGAAGAAACAAGGTGGGTGAGAGTGCAGAGCCTTGAGGAACACCAGCATTGGTTGTGAAAACATTAGAGGTAATTCCATCTAAATTAACATGAAATTGGCGACCTGTAAGAAAACTATGAATCCATGAGACAGTAAGATCATCGATGCCATAAGATTTTAATTTAGCTATTAGATTTCTGTGCCACACTTTATCAAATGCTTTAGAAATATCAAGTGAAATACTGAATGTTTCACCACGGTTCTCCAGAGATTTGTTCCAAAGATGGGTTACGTAGGCTAACAGGTCACCTGTTCCATGACTTCTACGAAAACCATACTGTTTATCATCGATAATTCGGGACCCCTCCAAATATTCTATTAGATTGTAGTTAACATATTTTTCAAATATTTTAGCCAAAACCGACAGAATTGCAATTGGTCTATAATTATAAGGGTCTATCTTACTGCCTTTTTTTGGTATGGGTTGAACACTAGCCAGCTTCCAAGAATCTGGAAATATTCCGCTTTTGTAAGATAAACAGAAAATTTTTGTTAAAATTGGAGCTAGTTGTCTAGCAAAGTTTTTAAGAATGAGGGGTGGAATACCGTCTGGGCCAGCGGATTTATTGACATTGATAGATAGAAGCATTTTTCGTACAATATTGCACCGAAAAATAATTGGCTTCATTTTTGTTTCAAAGGGGGGAATAAGTGTAGGAGAATGAGGAGGTTCATCTATGTTTGAGTTTTCTGCGAAAATACGGCCCAAAAGATCTGCCTTCTCTTTTGAATCACACACGGGAATGTCATTCAGGATTAAGGTTGGAATAGAGGATCGAGTGAAATTGCTCTGGACTGATTTAACTGCCTGAAAGAAACTACGAGAGCCAGATGGGTGTTCGGCGAATTTTTTTGCTTTTTTTTGGATAAATGCGTCTTTGTCCAAGTCTATTTTGTATTTACTAATATTTCTTGCTTGTTTATAGGCACTATGTGTTTCAGGTGTTTTATTTGAGTTATACATTTTAAATGCTTTGCGTTTATTACTCACCGCCTCATCAACATCCCGCGTGAACCAAGGCTCAGTTTTAGGAGTGATTAGTCGATTTGGAATAAACCGCCGCATTCCATCTTTTATAACGTCAGAAACTCTTTGCGCCGATGTGCTAGGATCCTGCTCAACACAACAAGCGTTTTTCCAATGTATTCCTTCATAAAAGTTTCTTAATCCCTCCCAGTCAGCGTGCTTATAATTCCAAACGCGACGGGGATTTGCTCTAATGGGTGAAGGCGAAGTAAAGTTTACTACTGTGGATATTAATACATGGTCCGATGATCCAAGGGGTTGATCAATTTTGGTCTGCGTTGTGTTTGGCTCATTTGTCAAAAATAGATCTAACAAATTGGTGTTATGACCGGCATTATCTGGGATTCTAGTGGGATGTTCTATCATTTGCGTTAAGCCATGGTAGTCTGCAAGTATTAGTTCTGCTTGTCTACCAATGTCGTCAGTGCGTGATGAGTACTTCAGCCATTCTTTGTTGTGAATATTAAAGTCTCCAAGAATGACGAGTCTTGCTTTGGGGTAGTCTCCGCTGATTTTGTCGAGGTTTGTCGATAGTTTGTTGAAAAAAGGACAACCTGGAGGAGAGTTTGGGGATCTATATATTCCTATTATAAACATGGTTTCATCAACACCTGAGATCTTTAATGCCAGTGAATTATGGTGCTTAGACTTCAACTCAAAAGCTTTAATTCTCATACATGAAAGTGAATTTCGAACAAATACACAGACACCATGTTTGTTATAAAAGGAATGTTCCAATTCGTAGCATGTATCCGGTATTTAGCGATATCCAATTTCGAAGCTTTACAACTGACAATTGTTTCGGTAAGAAACAATATGTCAGGTTTATTTTTTTCGATGTAGTGATGAACCTCGTTTAGATTCGAATTGAGACCTCTTATGTTGGTGAAGTCAATGCTAAACTGTTGGTTCACTCTGCTGCCATTATTTCGAGTCCGAGATCCACCCTGTAACATTGTTATTATAGTGACTGAAATTCGGCCAGGCCTAAATTCCTACACTACGAAACAAAAGAAAGTCAAAGTGGGTCTGTCACAAACGATAACAGCAGTGAATGAAGTGTGCAATGAAAACTATATTTTCCGATAGAATTCTTTAAATAATCATTTTAAACATTTAGAGAACAAATCAAAAGAAATCAATTTGCAAAAAATTAAAAAGTGAGACAAAAAAAAAGAGATATGAGGTTAAATTATTATAAAACCAAGGAAAAAATACAAATAAAGTAAAAAGAGGGATAAATATGGTGGTCGGAGGAAATAGAATACGGTTTACTATTGTTTATGTGACTATTACTATACCATAAGACAAAACATAACTTACAATAAAACTACATTTAACTATGAAAGGGTTGTTAAAGACTTGAAACTAATACATAAATAAACTGTAATGGAGGAGGAGAAGAGATAAAAGAAATTAAAAAAAATGGATTACAGCAATAATTAAGAACTAAATAATGTTTCCAGGTAGAAAAATGGGTAGTTAAAAATAAGAAAAGCCAATAAAATATTAAAGAAATATATACTATATTTTATGATACAGAGCTCACCGATAGTTTTTTTTGCAGCCGTAACACAATTTTTTTTTTCTTATTTTTATATTTTTAATATTTTCACTAATACCATAGAGTAGTATACTAGAGGAATAACGTTTAACACAAAAATGTGTAAGAGAATTTAAAAATAAAGAAATATACAAAATTTCTATTTGAGATTTTAACAAATGAATAAGATACATATTTGTTTCTCTTTTTGGCCTGTTTTGTATCTATTTAATACACATATTTAGAAACAAAATAAAAAAAACAGAATTTTTCTCTTTTCTTCTACTTCAAATTTAATTTATTTTGTTACTTGTAAATAAACAAAAAAAGTAAAATACACGTAAAGAAATATGATAGAAAATAAAAAGTTCTTTTACACATACATGTAAAGATCGAAGGACATACTTTTTTTGTTTACTATTTACAAATAATGATCTTTAATTTCAATCAATTGTTTTTTTGATATTTTTTTTAGTTTAAAATAATATACATTTAAGTTTATGATTTTTTGGTGTCATAGGATAGTTCGAGTTTTGATTGGAATTGATTTTAATAATTGAGAGATTATGTTACATTGCAACTACTTTTAAGAAAGAATCTTTATATTCAAATGTTTGAATTAAGACGCTCGGGCATATGTTTAGGATAAATTTTGATAAATGAGAGGTTGGCGGTTTTGTTGGCGTTGATTAGGAAAGTTGTATGGTTTTTATTGTTATTGATAAATGATAATGGAGAGATTTTTTGTTACATTGTAAGTATTTTTATTTAAGAATGTTTATATTAGTATGATTTAGCTAGAACGCTTGGGTTTGCGTTTGGATTAAATATTGATAAATGCAAAGTTTGGTTTATGGCTTCGGCTTATGACATTTGTACATTCGAATTAAATGGAGTATTGGCAGGACAAATACCTGGTTAATTTTGGGGTGATATTAGGATAAGTTGCGTGGGGCAGGCCTCTTGATTGCCTATTTATTTCAATCTTCGATAACATCAGTTTCTGATATTGGATTTTGAGTAAACTTTTTAAATATGCTAATATATTTTAAAGTATGATTTGATACAGTTATATATTCCAATCCAACTATCGGTTTTTCAATTCCTACAAAATGTTTTTTTTTATTTTACTTCGGTCTGAAAGACCTAAGTATTACATTCATGAGCTCAAAGTGAAATTCTTACCCCCACTTTTTTTGGCATTTCTCGACGTTTTAGGACCTACTGATTCTAAAAAAGCAAAAAAAAAAAAAATGTGTGTCTGTCTGTCGGCTGTCCGGCCGTCCGGAACCGACGAAATCTAGAAAACCGCTGGACGGATTTCAAAATTTTTTTTTTCTAAAAATAGGTTTACTCAATGGGAAGAGCCGAAAGGACGATGTGTTTGATAACTGTACCGGAAGTGTGTCAAAAAAATCGTCAAGTGTGTCAAAACAAGGAAATTTGCATAGTTTTTGCTTAAAAAACGTTCATTTTAAGTGAGTAGGAACATTGAATTTGGAGAAATCTTGATGGTCGGGATTAGTATGTAAGACCAAAATCTAGATTATTGCATTATAAGTTTGTCAAAAAAATGTTGTCAAGTGTGTCAAAAGAAAGATTTTTATTTATTTTTTTACCCAATTTTTTGGAAAAAAAAATAAAATTAATTGTTTGTTTGAAATGAAGTTTTATTATTATTATTGAGAATTATGGCATTATAAGTTTGTCAAAAAAATGTTGTCAAGTGTGTCAAAAGATTTTTATTTAGTTTTTTACCTAATTTTTGGAAAAAAAATAACATTGTTTGTTTGAAATGAAATTTTATTATGATTATTGAGAATTATGGCATTATAACTTTGTCAAAAAAATGTTGTCAAGTGTGTCAAAAGAAAGGTGTTTATTTATTTTTTACCCTATTTTTTTAGAAAAAAATAAAATTAATAGTTCGTATGACATGATATTTTATTATTATTATAGAGAATTATGGAATTATAAGTTTGTCAAAAAATAATGTCAAGTGTGTCAAAAAATGATTTCATTTAATTTTTTAGCCAATTTTTTGGGGAAAAAATGTAGCTGTTTTTATGATGTAAATGTATTTAAAATGAAATTGGACATGGAAATTTTTGAATTTGTTATAGTTTTTGAAATATTTTTGGAATTTTGAAAAAGTTTGTATTTTTGATTTTGTAATAATTTTTGCAATATTTTTAGAATTTCGGCAAAAGTTTTAATTGTTGATTTTGTAAGAATTTTTGGAATATTTTTAGAATTTTGAAAAATTTTAAATTTTTGATTTTATTATAATTTTTGGAATTTTGAAAAAGTTTGATTTTATTTAATTTAACAATATTTTTGGAATTTTGATTATAATTTTCCGGTAACGTATTGATGTTTCGTGTTAGTTTTGTAATAAATTTTTAAACAGCGATAAAAAATACTTTAATAAAGAGTTATGTTTAATATACATCGCTGCCCAAAACTAAAAACCGTGTCCTCATAAAAGTTTTTTGCCGAAAACTATATCAAAATCCTTAACCCAGACCGAAGTCTTTAAATCTCAGAGCTGTGAGATTTCAGCCCCTCCATATTTTTCTATTCGTACAATAGGTTTTATCTCTGTTGTGGTACTACAGATTTCTTTAATGAACTATAGCTAAACTTTAACTATACTACTAATTTATTTAGCAGCAACGGCGATTTTCAAAATATACATTTTTGAGACTGCTACTGGCCGATGATTTCAGTTAAATATTGCCGATCATCGCACGTGATACATATGCGGATGAAGGAATCACACATATTACGAAGTGTTTGTAGCTTATCTCTTACAATAAATTTGCGTGATCATCTTCAAAATGATCAATTGGCATTAGCGTTCAACGAACAATTGCTCAAAATTTAAAACGGATAAATTCAATTACAAGAAAATACACAATAGTAGCCGGAATTACAATTTTTTTCTAGCATGACGGAAAGAGATAGGATTTGGATGTTTTTAGGACCTGTGACATTATACATATTTTAACCATTTACAAGTCATATTTGTCAAGTGAAAGTAAATTTTTTGAGTCATTATGTTTACAAACGAAATCCAGAATTTATTAGGTGAACAAAACACAAGATGTAAGTATTGATCGTTTATTATTAGTAGTATCATTAGTATCATTCTTGAGACGAGAACTGCATATCTGCGAAATAAACTGTGTATCGGTAGAATGTCATTTTTTCGTTTGGACGACTTGGTGTTTTTAAGTTATTAAATTAGATGTAAGGATGCTTGGTTAATTTTTTCACTGTGCATGACATTTTGCAAAAGTTGGTTTGTTTTTAAAATGACAATGTGATGGCATGACTTTCATCTTTCAGTTGACTGTGTAGTTCAAGACCTGTTGGGATAACTATTTGTCAAAAAGAGTTTAAATAAAAACCCCTTATTTCTTTTTTTATGACTTGATTGAAAGTTGATATATTCTTAGTTTGTTGAGCATTAAATATAGAAAAAAAAATGGCAAAATTTGATCAACTACATCAATTCCAAAACTAACTAAACTTAAATTTATTTAAATAAATAAATATTAATAAAAATTTTGTTTATTGTAATTACAATAAAGTAAAATTGTAGGTTATAAAACCTTTAATCTCAATTTCGTAATTTGTCAGCATGCGCAAAGATCATTTTGATCTACGGTTGAGATAAACCTAAGTGTACTTTAGTGCCAGTTCCTGCTATTGACATATTGTTTAATGTGAGAAATTCCATACCACCGGTAATAGTAGTGAGATATTGCTAGCCCAGGTGCTATTTTAGCAGAGCTAATGACTGATTTCTAATAAGTTAACGTTAGCACTCTCAATCTAGTAAGACAGTACTTCTTGGTGATTGAATGTGTGTATTTATTTGAAAATATCGCTTCGCGTGATTGAAAGAGTACTTCATTAATGAATTATTTAGCAACACCATTTGTGTTGTTTTAAATATTTTTAAAATTTGTTTTAACATAATTTGTAAATTTTTTTATCTCATCATAGAATATTGGCCATATGCTATATTTTATTATTTATTTTTATTATTTGGTTGCACATTCTTAAAAGAAAAATCAAAAATATTGTTGTTAAGTCTTTTAAGAAGACGGTGTTTATGTGTTTTTACGACACATATTGTAATTGATACTTACTACACAATATTTACTAAGCACTATACATAAACAACACGCCTAGTTTAGTTCTGTATTAGAGCATTTATCATAGATGAAAAACGTGTTCTAGACAGAGTTGTGAAAACTTGACCATTTGTTCATTATTTTCTCGAACTTCAGTGGTTAAAATTTTTTGATGATAAAAATTGTTCGAGAAAATAATGAACAATTAGAATTTTAATCGGACTAAAAATCTTTAAAATTAAATATCTCAAGAACACGAATTAACACCTCTTTGTAAATTTGATATATTTTAAAGTAGGGTTAGAACTATATTTAAAAAAAAAGTTAAAATTTAATTGATTTTAAAATTTTTTGTTAATGGAAGTGGTTTGAAAAAATGAAGAAAAATTCGAATTTCAGTCGTACTAAAAATCTTTAAAATTAAATATCTCTAGAACAAAAATTAACGCCTCTTAGTAAATTTGATATATTTTAGAATAAGGATAGAACTATTTTCAGAAAAAAAAAATTAATTAAATTCCAATTGATCTTCGATGGCGCTAGCCATCTTTAAAAAATTTTTTTAATATTTTTATTTAAAAATTAATTATAAAAACAAATAATTAATTTTTTTTCAAACAACTAACTATTCATCTATCAAACAAAAAAAAGTTTATAGCCGTTCTTGAGAAATTTAATTTCAAAGTTACATCGGATTGGCAGAATTTTCATTTTTCATGCATTGTTTTCCCTATGCTCAAACTATGCACTTTAAAAAATTTTAAAATAAGTTGTATTTTTTATTTTGTTCATACTACTTATATTCCAAGTTTCAGGAAAATCAAAAATGGTAAAGTTCAAATATCGACTTTTTCACCTGCGTAGATCACGTTTTTCATCCATAATAATATTTTATCAACATTAAATTATTGATTATTTTTGTGTAGTGATCCATGAAATACCCATCCGACAACATATCAAATGTATTGTTCCGTGCTGCCAAAATAAATCTAAGGAGACAGCTTTCAAATTTTACAAAATTCCATGTAATTTGGATAGAAGAAATGCTTGGAGGACAGCGATTGGATTAAAGCTGGATGATTTAAAGGTAAAAAATAATTTTGTTTGTTCAATCCATTTTATTCCGGAGTATATCGGTAATGCCCGTCTTACAAAAAACGCTGTCCCCACCTTGTTTATGTCAAAGGTAAGCGGTTTGCAAGATTTTAACAGCTACGACCCATTTCCTAGTGTACCAAACGCCATTTTGCAAGTTCCAAGGGAGTCAGTGTCTGTTGGTATACAATGTGACAAAAATGACGAAGAGATGGAATTTTTAAATAAAATTAACACAATCAATTGTTCACATTGTGAATTTGACAAAAGCCATTTCAGTGATTGTGAAAGTTGTATTAAAAAATCCAAAGAACTTAATTCCAATAAAACCGAACTTAAAAATGTAAAAAGAAAATTAAAATCAATGAAAATTTTATACAATAAGTGCAAGCGAAATTTTAAAATTTTAAAAATAAAATATCGAAAGAAAAATAGTGCCACTGTTGAGAATGTTATCGACAAACTAAGTGTAAATGACAACTCTAAAAATGTTTGTAAGCTTTTGTTAAAACAAAACTATTCATATAGCAAGCAGGATAAAACTTTTGCACAGTGTTTGTATTACAAATCCGCTTCTACTTACAAATATTTAAGAGATAGTTTGCATCTAAAGTTACCGTCGGTTTCATCTATATACAAGTGGTCGCCTATTAAATTTATTCCACCGGGTATTAACGAAATATTAATGCAACAACACAACTCCTTTTTTACTAGTTTGCCATCGAAAGACAAAATTTGTGTGTTAAGCTTTGACGAAATTACTATTAAACAAGACTTAACACATAATATTTTAACGGATAAACTGGAAGGGTTTTATGATGATGGAACCGAACGAAAGAAAGAGCTAGCCAGCTCAGCTCTATTTTTTATGGTTCGATCATTGCTTTCGGACTGGAAATATGTCATTAATTATGTTGTTATCAACAAATCATTCTCTGCCTCTAAATTAAGTGATTTAATTAAAAAAAATATTCAAATGTGTGAAGAAAAAATGGGCTTAAGGGTGGTTATGCTTACTTGCGACCAAGGCTCAATAAACATACAAGCGTATAAAAATCTTGGCGTCACGCTTGATAAGCCTTATTTTGAGTTCCGCGGTAAGAACATTTTTACACAATTTGATCCACCTCATCTCATAAAGTCCGTGCGAAATGCATTTTTGAAGTACCAACTTTCTCATAGTCAACACGGCATAGTGGATATAAATGTTATTTATAAAGTGTTTGAAAAAGACACGAACAAAAATTGCAAGCTATTGTCCAAACTTACTAAAAAGCATATTATTCCAAATAATTTTGAAAAAATGAACGTTTCATTGGCAGTTCAACTGCTAAGTAATACAGTATGCTGCGCTATTAAGACCGTGGAACAAACCTGTCCCGAAATTTTAGGAGTACATTTAGATAATGCTAAATAAACAGCAAATTTTATTGAACGGTTCAATAATATATTTGATTGTTTGAACTCACGAGCTTTTTTTTCGAGGGCACCACTTGAAGCCCCACTTAGAGAAAGACAATGCGATCTATGATTATTTAAAAGACAGTTTGATATACTTGAAAGATTTAAAAATTCTTTCTGAAAATGCAAACTACATTAAATTTATCAAGAATTTGCAGATAACGATTAAAGCACAGTTGATGTTGATCGAAGATCTAACTACCACTTCTGACGTGGAATATATATTAACTGGTAAAACCAACCAAGACGCCCTTGAAAACTTTTTTTCAAAACTACGGGGTAAAGGTGGTTTTAACTACATGCCTTCTTGCAATGAAATAGGTGTTCATTTTGCAAATATAATTGTCACAAAACTCTTATTCCAAAGCGAGTACTCTAATTGTAAAGCTGACGATGTAATTATGATAGATCTCGAGTTTAATAGTTTCCAAGACATATATAAAGAAAGTTTATTGCAAGGCGAGCCAGAGCATGAGGAAATGCCTGATGAATCCTTTGTGAAGTCCTTTGTCAAAAGTCCTTTGTGAAAAATTTTGCACTAAACGGAGTTAATTTGGCACATAATTTATAAAAAATGTGGCAAATTTTAGTGCCAAATTTTCTCGATAAAAGAAATGTCACATTTATATACTTCGTTTTCGAAAACAATGCAGTTTTAATGGTGTCAAAGTTGGTAAAACCTGTTGATTTTATGTCAATGAGATAAAATATGTAAGCAAACTTTACAAATCTCGTACCAAATTTCAACCGTACCATATTCTAACGATGGTGCTCGCAAGGACCCATAATGAGTCGACTTGTTAAATTTTTTTTCGATTATAAAGGTTTCATTTATTGCAGGTGCTGTTATTTCTTCAACTTTTAATAATTTATTTTGACATTTATTGCAACTTATTTTTTTGAAGGCACAATAGCCAGCATAATAAGTGATAGCATTTATTTTAATAATGTCTGTATCGCTTTGATAAATTATTTCGCACTCATCAGGCATTTCCTCATGCTCTGGCTCGCCTTGCAATAAATAAACTTTCTTGATATATGTCTTGGAAACTATTAAACTCGAGATCTATCATAATTCCATCGTCAGCCTTACAATTAGAGTACTCGCTTTGGAATAAGAGTTTTGTGACAATTATATTTGCAAAATGAACACCTATTTCATTGCAAGAAGGCATGTAGTTAAAACCACCTTTACCCCGTAGTTTTAAAAAGAAGTTTTCAAGGGCGTCTTGGTTGGTTCTACCAGTTAATATATATTTCACGTCAGAAGTGGTAGTTAGATCTTCGATCAACATCAACTGTGCTTTAATCGTTATCTGCAAATTCTTGATAAATTTAATGTAGTTTGCATTTTCAGAAAGAATTTTTAAATCTTTCAAGTATATCAAACTGTCTTTTAAATAATCATAGATCGCATTGTCTTTCTCTAAGTGGGGCTTCAAGTGGTGCCCTCGAAAAAAAAGTTCGTGAGTTCAAACAATCAAATATATTATTGAACCGTTCAATAAAATTTGCTGTTTATTTAGCATTATCTAAATGTACTCCTAAAATTTCGGGACAGGTTTGTTCCACGGTCTTAATAGCGCAGCATACTGTATTACTTAGCAGTTGAACTGCCAATGAAACGTTCATTTTTTCAAAATTATTTGGAATAATATGCTTTTTAGTAAGTTTGGGCAATAGCTTGCAATTTTTGTTCGTGTCTTTTTCAAACACTTTATAAATAACATTTATATCCGCTATGCCGTGTTGACTATGAGAAAGTTGGTACTTCAAAAATGCATTTCGCACGGACTTTATGAGATGAGGTGGATCAAATTGTGTAAAAATGTTCTTACCACGGAACTCAAAATAAGGCTTATCAAGCGTGACGCCAAGATTTTTATACGCTTGTATGTTTATTGAGCCTTGGTCGCAAGTAAGCATAACCACCCTTAAGCCCATTTTTTCTTCACACATTTGAATATTTTTTTTAATTAAATCACTTAATTTAGAGGCAGAGAATGATTTGTTGATAACAACATAATTAATGACATATTTCCAGTCCGAAAGCAATGATCGAACCATAAAAAATAGAGCTGAGCTGGCTAGCTCTTTCTTTCGTTCGGTTCCATCATCATAAAACCCTTCCAGTTTATCCGTTAAAATATTATGTGTTAAGTCTTGTTTAATAGTAATTTCGTCAAAGCTTAACACACAAATTTTGTCTTTCGATGGCAAACTAGTAAAAAAGGAGTTGTGTTGTTGCATTAATATTTCGTTAATACCCGGTGGAATAAATTTAATAGGCGACCACTTGTATATAGATGAAACCGACGGTAACTTTAGATGCAAACTATCTCTTAAATATTTGTAAGTAGAAGCGGATTTGTAATACAAACACTGTGCAAAAGTTTTATCCTGCTTGCTATATGAATAGTTTTGTTTTAACAAAAGCTTACAAACATTTTTAGAGTTGTCATTTACACTTAGTTTGTCGATAACATTCTCAACAGTGGCACTATTTTTCTTTCGATATTTTATTTTTAAAATTTTAAAATTTCGCTTGCACTTATTGTATAAAATTTTCATTGATTTTAATTTTCTTTTTACATTTTTAAGTTCGGTTTTATTGGAATTTTCTTTGGATTTTTTAATACAACTTTCACAATCACTGAAATGGCTTTTGTCAAATTCACAATGTGAACAATTGATTGTGTTAATTATATTTAAAAATTCCATCTCTTCGTCAGTTTTGTCACATTGTATACCAACAGACACTGACTCCCTTGGAACTTGCAAAATGGCGTTTGGTACACTAGGAAATGGGTCGTAGCTGTTAAAATCTTGCAAACCGCTTACCTTTGACATAAACAAGGTGGGGACAGCGTTTTTTGTAAGACGGGCATTACCGATATACTCCGGAATAAAATGGATTGAACAAACAAAATTATTTTTTACCTTTAAATCATCCAGCTTTAATCCAATCGCTGTCATCCAAGCATTTCTTCTATCCAAATTACATGGAATTTTGTAAAATTTGAAAGCTGTCTCCTTAGATTTATTTTGGCAGCACGGAACAATACATTTGATATGTTGTCGGATGGGTATTTCATGGATCACTACACAAAAATAATCAATAATTTAATGTTGATAAAATATTATTATGGATGAAAAACGTGATCTACGCAGGTGAAAAAGTCGATATTTGAACTTTACCATTTTTGATTTTCCTGAAACTTGGAATATAAGTAGTATGAACAAAATAAAAAATACAACTTATTTTAAAATTTTTTAAAGTGCATAGTTTGAGCATAGGGAAAACAATGCATGAAAAATGAAAATTCTGCCAATCCGATGTAACTTTGAAATTAAATTTCTCAAGAACGGCTATAAACTTTTTTTTGTTTGATAGATGAATAGTTAGTTGTTTGAAAAAAAATTAATTATTTGTTTTTATAATTAATTTTTAAATAAAAATATTAAAAAAATTTTTTAAAGATGGCTAGCGCCATCGAAGATCAATTGGAATTTAATTAATTTTTTTTTTCTGAAAATAGTTCTATCCTTATTCTAAAATATATCAAATTTACTAAGAGGCGTTAATTTTTGTTCTAGAGATATTTAATTTTAAAGATTTTTAGTACGACTGAAATTCGAATTTTTCTTCATTTTTTCAAACCACTTCCATTAACAAAAAATTTTAAAATCAATTAAATTTTAACTTTTTTTTTAAATATAGTTCTAACCCTACTTTAAAATATATCAAATTTACAAAGAGGTGTTAATTCGTGTTCTTGAGATATTTAATTTTAAAGATTTTTAGTCCGATTAAAATTCTAATTGTTCATTATTTTCTCGAACAATTTTTATCATCAAAAAATTTTAACCACTGAAGTTCGAGAAAATAATGAACAAATGGTCAAGTTTTCACAACTCTGTCTAGAACACGTTTTTCATCTATGATAAATGCTCTAATACAGAACTAAACTAGGCGTGTTGTTTATGTATAGTGCTTAGTAAATATTGTGTAGTAAGTATCAATTACAATATGTGTCGTAAAAACACATAAACACCGTCTTCTTAAAAGACTTAACAACAATATTTTTGATTTTTCTTTTAAGAATGTGCAACCAAATAATAAAAATAAATAATAAAATATAGCATATGGCCAATATTCTATGATGAGATAAAAAAATTTACAAATTATGTTAAAACAAATTTTAAAAATATTTAAAACAACACAAATGGTGTTGCTAAATAATTCATTAATGAAGTACTCTTTCAATCACGCGAAGCGATATTTTCAAATAAATACACACATTCAATCACCAAGAAGTACTGTCTTACTAGATTGAGAGTGCTAACGTTAACTTATTAGAAATCAGTCATTAGCTCTGCTAAAATAGCACCTGGGCTAGCAATATCTCACTACTATTACCGGTGGTATGGAATTTCTCACATTAAACAATATGTCAATAGCAGGAACTGGCACTAAAGTACACTTAGGTTTATCTCAACCGTAGATCAAAATGATCTTTGCGCATGCTGACAAATTACGAAATTGAGATTAAAGGTTTTATAACCTACAATTTTACTTTATTGTAATTACAATAAATAAAATTTTTATTAATATTTATTTATTTAAATAAATTTAAGTTTAGTTAGTTTTGGAATTGATGTAGTTGATCAAATTTTGCCATTTTTTTTTCTATATTTAATGCTCAACAAACTAAGAATATATCAACTTTCAATCAAGTCATAAAAAAAGAAATAAGGGGTTTTTATTTAAACTCTTTTTGACAAATAGTTATCCCAACAGGTCTTGAACTACACAGTCAACTGAAAGATGAAAGTCATGCCATCACATTTTCATTCTAAAAATAAGGAACCAACTTTTGCAAAATGTCATGCACAGTGAAAAAATTAACCAAGCATCCTTACATCTAATTTAATAACTTAAAAACACCAAGTCGTCCAAACGAAAAAATGACATTCTACCGATACACAGTTTATTTCGCAGATATGCAGTTCTCGTCTCAAGAATGATACTAATGATACTACTAATAATAAACGATCAATACTTACATCTTGTGTTTTGTTCACCTAATAAATTCTGGATTTCGTTTGTAAACATAATGACTCAAAAAATTTACTTTCACTTGACAAATATGACTTGTAAATGGTTAAAATATGTATAATGTCACAGGTCCTAAAAACATCCAAATCCTATCTCTTTCCGTCATGCTAGAAAAAAATTGTAATTCCGGCTACTATTGTGTATTTTCTTGTAATTGAATTTATCCGTTTTAAATTTTGAGCAATTGTTCGTTGAACGCTAATGCCAATTGATCATTTTGAAGATGATCACGCAAATTTATTGTAAGAGATAATCTACAAACACTTCGTAATATGTGTGATTCCTTCATCCGCATATGTATCACGTGCGATGATCTGCAATATTTAACTGAAATCATCGGCTAGTAGCAGTCTCAAAAATGTATATTTTGAAAATCGCCGTTGCTGCTAAATAAATTAGTAGTATAGTTAAAGTTTAGCTATAGTTCATTAAAGAAATCTGTAGTACCACAACAGAGATAAAACCTATTGTACGAATAGAAAAAAAAAAAAAACATTTTGTAGGAATTGAAAAACCGATAGTTGGATTGGAATATATAACTGTATCAAATCATACTTTAAAATATATTAGCATATTTAAAAAGTTTACTCAAAATCCAATATCAGAAACTGATGTTATCGAAGATTGAAATAAATAGGCAATCAAGAGGCCTGCCCCACGCAACTTATCCTAATATCACCCCAAAATTAACCAGGTATTTGTCCTGCCAATACTCCATTTAATTCAAATGTACAAATGTCATAAGCCGAAGCCATAAACCAAACTTTGCATTTATCAATATTTAATCCAAACACAAACCCAAGCGTTCTAGCTAAATCATACTAATATAAACATTCTTAAATAAAAATACTTACAATGTAACAAAAAATCTCTCCATTATCATTTATCAATAACAATGAAAACCATACAACTTTCCTAATCAACGCCAACAAAACCGCCAACCTCTCATTTATCAAAATTTATCCTAAACATATGCCCGAGCGTCTTAATTCAAACATTTGAATATAAAGATTCTTTCTTAAAAGTAGTTGCAATGTAACATAATCTCTCAATTATTAAAATCAATTCCAATCAAAACTCGAACTATCCTATGACACCAAAAAATCATAAACTTAAATGTATATTATTTTAAACTAAAAAAAATATCAAAAAAACAATTGATTGAAATTAAAGATCATTATTTGTAAATAGTAAACAAAAAAAGTATGTCCTTCGATCTTTAAAGGGGTTATTTACATGTATGTGTAAAAGAACTTTTTATTTTCTATCATATTTCTTTACGTGTATTTTACTTTTTTTGTTTATTTACAAGTAACAAAATAAATAAAATTTGAAGTAGAAGAAAAGAGAAAAATTCTGTTTTTTTTATTTTGTTTCTAAATATGTGTATTAAATAGATACAAAACAGGCCAAAAAGAGAAACAAATATATATCTTATTCATTTGTTAAAATCTCAAATAGAAATTTTGTATATTTCTTTATTTTTAAATTCTCTTACACATTTTTGTGTTAAACGTTATTCCTCTAGTATACTACTCTATGCTAATACTAACAATTTTAGGAACTTATCACTTGCACTTAACACGTGGGTTTTTTTTAAATGGTAAGACCAATTAACTTTATTTTTTTTTTCTTTAAAATATTATTTTTAAATTTTTTAACTAAGTACATCCGTCTTTAAAGAAGGTTAGGATATTTATCAAGAGAGAGAGATTTTTGTGTTAAACGTTATTCCTCTAGTATACTACTCTATGCTAATACTAACAATTTTAGGAACTTATCACTTGCACTTAACACGTGGGTTTTTTTTAAATGGTAAGACCAATTAACTTTATTTTTTTTTTCTTTAAAATATTATTTTTAAATTTTTTAACTAAGTACATCCGTCTTTAAAGAAGGTTAGGATATTTATCAAGAGAGAGAGAGATAAACATTCTACCACAATATGAGAGACTGTTTCATCCTCTTCAAGACAAAAGTGGCATGTTGGATCATTATCTACTCGAAGCCTTAATATATGTTTGTTCACATGATGGTGACTTGTTAGTAGTCCCACCATTAGCCTCCAGTCTGACCAAGTCAGATTTAACAGGAATTTGCTGGTTTGTTGGCTCAACTCTGGAGTGAACATCTTGGAGACCATGAAACCTTCTGTGCTCCTCCTCATCACGAGTTTTCAATGCTCTGTTCAGAAGTTTCTTGGATCTTTGTCTGAAGGTTAGCTTATCAAGGTTTTTGTTCCACCAAACTGACTTATGTGCACTTCGTTTCGGGACATGAGCTTTCAAAAGTCCAGACTAACAGATCGTTGAGCTGGACAAGGGCCTAGACGCGATCCTCGGTTGGGATCGCCTTTACAAGAAAGACTATATATCTTCGACCGCTCATGGATATATCCGTAGACACTCTTCAGCTCCTGATGTCTTCTAGAAGCGATCTGGAGCATAGAGTGACGTCTGTGGTTTCTTGACAAGAAATATTTCATAGTCAAGATAGTCAAGAGGTCGCTACCATTGACTGCATAGAGTTCATCCACTAGCACCCTCAAGATATCACTTTGGCTAGTGATGTATCAATGGTATTGACAAGGGTATCTGATATTCTACATTAACCCAACAGGAGGGAGTGGATGAAGTTCGCGGGTTTATCACCGGTAGATCAAAAATAAAAAAAAAATTTCAATTCAACATAAGCTGATCCCTTCATGCGGATCTAAATTATTCATCCTCCATATGAAATCCAGGTCACAAATCTAAAGAAAGACTAACACATCTACCATTGGATCAACGCAAAAAAGTTGCTTGATGTTGATGAAATTTTACTAGTATCTACAGTACTACAGTAATTATTTGAAACGACCAAATTGGATAAAAAAACATGATAAGAATGAGATAAGTATTACAAAAACCAATTTTCTACGTCATAAATCAAAGAATTAAAAATATTCCAGTTTTTACCGAAATTCCACTATTCTAAATCATTGAAGTTACAAAAAAATTAAAATAAAAAAAAAATCAAATCTTTTACTTCATTTCATGGACCAATCATTTGGATAAATTTTTAGTCTCTCTGATCAGTTTCATAGAAATTAACTGTCATTGTTCTCGATAATAATTCGTTTTAAAAATATAGAATATGGAATAAATTTATATATCTACCGACAAAAAAATATTAGATAATTTTTTGTGACTTCTTAGAAAATTTTCTGAAAATTTGTCAGAAGGAAAATTTTATATAATTTAGGAGGGTTTCAGTTTTACTTATTTTTCATTCCTTTGACATCGATTTCCTACTTGATTGTATCTACTCGAGCAAATTAAGCATAACATAACATAATTCTCTGTTGATTTGAAATTATATGAATGGGCCTTGATGTTTATAGTAGAATTGAAAATTCATTTTTAGGATAGATGATAAACTTAATGTATGGAATTAAGTCGTTTAAAATTGAGCTTAGATAACGATTTGATGTTAAGTAGCAAAACTATTTAAGCATCTTTCCCTTGCATGGATATGGAACAAAGAATAATACTGTCGCGATTTTCATTCCGAATTGGACCATCTTTCAATTTGGAACACATATTTCTCAGCCCTATTCAGTTATTAGCTAATTAATTGTTTAATATTCTTTTAAGAGGTTAAACAATTTGCTAGTTGATTGAAAAAAAGTCCGAACGGCAAGATGTCCGCTAGAAATAGGTAGATTTCGAGATCAGACAGTTTTGTGTGCAAGTAGAATCTGATGTATCAGATTAGTTTAAACAAAACAAACTAATTACAATTACAAACAGATATTGAACAAATTTAAAAAAAAAAAATTTAGCTACATATTAGCAAAACTACATCTATGCAATTTTGCAACAAACAAATATTAAATCTACATAACATATGTGTGACAATTTATGACACTATATGAAAAACAATGCGACCGTGAGAGTGCCGGTTGATTCAAACGCATTTTGTGTTTTACAAGCTTTTTTGTTAGAGCCGCTCACTCGGAAACCTCTAAGTGCAGAGGTCTATTTCTTAAAAGAAATTGATAAAAAAGGCTTGAAAGATTCTAAATTTATGAAGTTTTTAAAAATATTACAATCCAAACGGCCGTTATAACGGATTTAAAAAACAGACTTTTTTTCTAGTATAAAGCCTCTAGTTTCTTAACCATATGTCGGAGTTTGCTGATTTATGAACTTGTCTAAGATATTAATAAAACACACACATTTTTAGAACAGGGTTTTTTGATCTGGCTCTACTAATGTGACCGTGGGAGTGCCGGTTGTTTAAAAAAAATTTTTTTTTTCAAACTTTTTTGTTGGAGCCGCTCACTCAGAAATTGCAGAGGTCTATTTTTAAAATAAATTGATAATTCCAAAGATTCCAAATTTGTTAATTTTTTTTTTCTCTCTATGTTCTTGCGGTTATCCCTATTTTTGTTTTTTTGACTCTTTATTGTGTTTTGGTCTAATTTGATTTTGTTTTGTATAGCTAGCTTAGTCAGTAGAGTCTGAGAGTTCATATCGGGGTTTCGGTTCGAGCACTACTCCTATTTCACTTCTTAATTTTTTCTTAGATTATCAGGACGAATGTAGTCAGCTGGACTTCCTCCTTTCGTCCTGTCCTGTAATGAACAAGATATTCTATGTTAGTTGTACTTGTAAAGCCTTTGGTTTTCAATTTAAAAATAGATACCTAAAGTATCTATTCCTCCAAGGGTTTATTTTAAGTTCCTAAAAATGATACACGAATATGCGTGGACTTCACCAAGGAAGGATCTCTAATTTACAATAACATAATTTACTCCAAAATTTTAGCTAACAAAAAATGTGATAATTTAAGGTCATTCTCCATTAGTCTTTTTTATTTTGTGAAATAGAAGATATGAAAATCATATAAGTGCGAAAGGAAAAGAGATGAAGACTTTTTATTTATTCCATGTCTTTTTTTTACTTTTCATGACTTGTTTTTAAAAAAAAAAAGTAATATACTATATAGAAGTGTTCTACTATAAAAAAAGTCTATAGAGCAAGACTTTTTTATGGAAAAAGACGACTTATACACTGAAAAAATATATTTAAAATTATTATGCAGTCTATGTTGGATACAACATTGTTAAAAATATATAATAAAATCAGATATTTATTAAAAATAATGGTGAAATGTCACAATTGCAAACCTATAAAATATTTTTTCTACACCCGTACTATAAAAATACACTTATATGACCAAAATCCGTTTTATAATGATATTCACTTCGATACAGATTTTATTACGATACAGATTTTTAATCTATAGAAAGAAACCTATAGTTTTTCAATCAAACATGCTATGCATTTGACGTTTGTTGAAATTTTCGTATGGGAAAAAAAATTCAACTTTGAAATTTGAAAATTGAAATTTTCGTGGTAATTTTCGTTCTTCGTTATTTCTCGGGTGTAGAAAAAATAGCGTATGCCACTTTCATGTAATGGTTATTAATACACTCGCATATACCATACAAAACTCGCCTACGGCTCGTTTCGTATCCCGGTTAATGCTCGTGTATTAATAACCGTCATTACATGATCGTAGCATAATATGCTATTTTCCATGAAAAATTGTGATATGCGTCTTACTCTCTTTTTAGAAAATTAATCATGGTTTCTCGAAAATAGAATTTTGGCTTTTTTTTTTTTTTTTTTTTTATTAATTAGTTAGACATGTTTAGCACACTAAATATGAAATATTCATTATTTAGACTCTTTGAATATCCGAAGATACCATGTCAACTGTAAAGGAAGGAGATGAGGAAAATGGAAGGAATGGGGATATAGGGATAACTATACTAATTGTTTTAAATGATTATGGACATTTTCTTTAAATGCCTGAGGGGAAAATTCATCGGGAAAAAAAGAGGGAGGCATTGAGTTTCACAATTTGGCCCTTCTATTAAAATAGTCGTTCTGGAAGGACACAGTTCTACAACGAGGTATTTGTACAACAAATGGATGGGATAACTCGTCAGCTCTTGTTTGTCGATTATACTGCGCACACGATGGAAGGATATTTTGAATTTCCTTAGAGGAGAATTCGCTAAAGTTATATTTATAGTAGATTGATAATTCAGCCACATTTCTTCTGTGCTGGAGTGAATCAAGCTGGTCCGTTAGTTCGGTATTACCAATCAACCGTATTGCTTTTCTCTGTACAGAGTCTAGACATTTTATTGTTGACTGACAAGCACCCCCCCAAACATGACAGCAGTACTCCATACATGGACGAATAAAGGACTTGAAGATTAGCAAAATTTGCTCGGGATTGAAATACTTTTCACATCGACTCAAGTATCCTAATTTTTGCATTGCAGATTTAGCGAGGTTGAACACATGTTTATTCCATTTCAGGTTATTGTGAATATCAACTCCAAGAAGTCTAACTGATTCAACCTCACGCAATTCCTCGTGGTTTATTTTAATAGGAAAATTTTTATGTCGCTCTATTCGAGAAAGACGGCATAGTTTGGTTTTGGTTGGATTAAATGAAACAAGATTACGATCTCCCCATTCCATTATACGCTCCAGATCTTTGTTGATAGAATCAATTAGCAGCTCTGTATCAGTAGTAACTGCAGTATGAGATCGAAATTTAGGAGATGCATGTGATGCATGCAATGTGCTGTCATCAGCAAAACTATGGATTGGGTGCACTGTGGAAATAAGTAAGTCATTAATGTATAGAAGAAACAAGGTTGGTGAGAGTGCAGAACCTTGGGGAACCCCAGCATTGGTTGTGAAAATATTGGATGTGATACCATCTAAATTAACATGAAATTGGCGACCTGTAAGAAAACTATGAATCCATGCCATAAGATTTTATACCATAAGATTTTAATTTAGCTATGAGATGTTTATGCCACACTTTATCAAATGCTTTGGAAATGTCAAGTGAAATACTGAATGTTTCACCATGGTTTTCCAGCGATTTGTTCCAGAGATGGGATACGTAGGCTAACAGATCACCTATTGCATGACTTCTACGAAAACCATACTGTTTATCATCAATAATTCGCGACACTTCCAAATAATCTATTAAATTGTAGTTAACATATTTTTCAAATATTTTAGCTAAAACTGACAGAATTGCAATTGGTCTATAATTGTTAGGATCTGTCTTACTGCCTTTCTTTGGTATGGGTTGAACGCTGGCCAGTTTCCAAGAGTCGGGAAATATTCCGGTTTTATAAGATAAATAGAAATTTTTTGTTAAAATTGGAGCTAGTTGCCTAGCAAAATTTTTAAGAATGAGGGGTGGAATACCGTCGGGGCCAGCAGATTTGTTGATATTGATAAAAAGAAGCATTTTCCGTACAATATTGCAACGAAAAATAATTGGTTTCATTTTCGTTACAACTGGGGGAATGAGTGTAGGAGAATGGGGCGGTTCAACTATGTTTGAGTTTTCTGCGAATATACGACCCAAAAGATCCGCCTTCTCTTTCGAGTCGCTCACGGGAATGTCATTCAGAACTAAGGTTGGAATAGAGGATCGAGTAAAATTGCTCTGGAATGATTTAACTGCATGAAAGAAACTACGTGAGCCAGATGGGTGCTCGGCGATTTTCTTTGCTTTCTTCTGGATAAACGCTTCTTTGTAGACTTGGATTTTGTATTTACTAATATTTCTGGCTTTCTTATAGGCGCTATGGGTTTCAGGTGTTTTATTAGCGTTATATATCTTAAATGCTTTGCATTTATTCCTCACTGCCTCATCAACATCCCGCGTGAACCAAGGCTCAGTTTTAGGAGTGATTAATCGATTTGGAATAAACCGCCGCATTCCGTCTTTTATGATTTCGGACATTCTTGTTGCCAATGTGCTAGGTTCTTGATCAACACAACAAACAGTTTTCCAAGGTATTTCATCATAAAAGCTTCTCAGTCCCTCCTAGTTGGCGCGTTTATAGTTCCAAACGCGACGACGATTTACTTTAATTTGTGTCGGTGATGTAAATTGCACTATTGCTGATATTAGTAGATGATCCGATGTTCCGAGGGGTTGTACAACTTTTGTCTTCGTAGTATCTGGTTCGTTTGTCAAAAACAGATCCAGAAAATTATTGTTATGATGTAAATTGTCTGAGATTCTAGTGGGACACTCTATCATTCGCGTCAAACCGTGATAATCTGCGAGTATCAGTTCGGCTTGTCTTCCTACGTCGTCAGTGCGCGATGAATACTTAAGCCATTCTTTATTATGAATATTAAAGTCTCCAAGAATGGCCAGTCTTGCTTTGGGGTAGTGCGTGGTAATCTTATCTAGATTAGCCGATATTTGATCGAAAAAGGGACATCCGGTGGGAGAATTTGGGGATCTGTATAATCCTATTATAAACATAGTTTCATCAACACCTGAGATCTTCAGTGCAATAGAATTATGGTGCTTAGAGTTCAACTCGTAGGCCTTATTTCTCATACATGAAAGTGAATCTCGAACAAATACACAGATACCATGCTTGTTATAAAAGGAATGTTCCAATTCGTAACTAGGTATCCGGTATTTATCGAGATCCAACTTCGATGCGTTGCCACTAACAATTGTTTCGGTAAGAAACAATATGTCAGGTTTATTTTTTTCAATGTAGTGATGAACCTCGTTTAGATTCGAACTGATTCCTCTTATGTTGGTGAAGTCAATGGTAAGCTGTTGGTTCACTCTGCGGCCATTCTGTTGAGACAAAGACTTACCCTTTGACATTGCAGGCAAAGCTACTGAAATTCGGCCAGGCCTAAATTTCAACACTAAACAGTACAAAAGAAACTGGGTATCTCTGTCACAAAAACACGATAGCAGATGTCATGCAACAGTAGCACGTTGCAACAGTAGCAAAAGGAAAAAAAGTGGGGACACAAAAGACACTAACAAAATAGAAGAATACGAATAAAGGGTTAAATTCTAAATTCCTAACTTTTGTCAAAAAAAGACATTTCATAATCAACTAACTGATATTTTCCAGCTCCTAAAATAAGTCCGAGGTGGGAGGAGCCAGATCATGTAAAAAACTTCACAAAGAATATCTCAATCAATCCAAAAAAAATCACTAACAACTAAAACGAAATTTTTTGCTTTCTGTTACCAAGACAAATTTACGCTTTAAAATAATAAATAAATTTATTACATCAAAGCAATAAAGGTAAAATTTTACCTGCCTTTTCCTTAATAACAGTCAACACAAAATACCAAATAATTTTTTAATAAAGAACAATCTCACCAATTATATAATTGTCTCCGCCTCCGTCCTTCAACACTTCTATGTTTATAAATACTAACACAAACACTATAACACTTATTAGTTACTTATAAACACTTATCAACACTTATAACACTTATTTTCGATTACTTTTGTTTTTTTTGTTTTTGTTTTCCTTTTAATTTAGGAGACTACCTTCCTCGTCCGACTCAGAAATATGAATGAAGAAAGGCTAGAAAAAAAGATGAAAAAGACTAATGGAGAATCAGCTTTAATACAAAAAGATTAGCTATGACGCAAAAACTATATAAATCAAAAATATAAAAAGCTTACATTAATTATTTCTTTCTTGAAATCCAGTCCTGTGGAACATATGCATGAACAGATGTTGATTGACGGCTGATTTAAATTGTATTCCCAAAAAAAAAGAATCACATATCAAACAAAGTGATACAATTAAAAAGTTTTACTGTTGTTTTAATGACATAATTTCCTCAAATATTGCAATTAAGCCAAATATATTATTCTTGCGAAACCTCTCATTAACTTTTATGCCAAGCATGTTTAGACGGGTTATTTTCATTTATCATCTTTTTAAGCGAATTTGGGACATCAAATTCATATTGATACATTCCTCACTTTTTTTAGCTACTATCGATAAACATTTCTTTTCAATATCCGGAATGGTATAACAACAGTTTCGCTATCATTGAAGCCGCTTTCTAACACACACATGCTCATTGCTCATATTAAAAAATGCAAAACTAATTTTATAACAGACAACGAAAATTTATAACTTGCACCGTTTAGAGTTAAATATATATAAATTTCAACAAACAAATTAATTTCACAAATTTATTACAAAAATTTGTACATTTTTCTTTTCTGAGCCACAATAACACTGCTCATTTGATTTAAATTTACATAATTTAAAAATTAATTAATTAAACATTACATGGTAACACGCTTGAATACAATTTGCATACCTTTTATTTTAAATTCTAATCACCACTGTCCCCATATTCAAAAATATTTTGTTATTTATATTCTTAGTATTACAAAGAAAAGAGTAATTAAAAATTTGATCACATAAGCATTCATTTCTCGAAAATCAATCAACCACGATCATGCTCAATTATATAAAAAAAGAGACAATGTTCAAATCATAAACCACGCCCAATCTATTAATTAACATTAAATCGAGTTACATTTGATCATAATCAATTAAATAGGGGCGTCAACATTTATTATTACCAACATCTAGTCAAATATTGGCAATGAAAGGATCACTGTTATAACAGCTGACTATAAGAAATAAATTTATATAAATGAAAAAATACACCACGATCCTCACTTGTTGTATATGTGTAATTATTACAAATGTAAAGAAACGATGCTATGAATTCGTATCGTAACTGGAAAAATATGGAGGGGCTGAAATCTCACAGCTCTGAGATATCAAGACTTCGGTCTGGGTTAAGGATTTGTATATAGTTTTCGGCAAAAAACTTTTATGAGGACATGGTTTTTAGTTTTGGGCAGCGAAGTATATCAAACATAACTCTTTGTTAAAGTACTAGTATTTTTTATCTCTGTTTAAAAATTTATTACAAAACTAACACGAAACATCAATACGTTGCCGGAAAATTATAACCAAATTCCAAAAATATTGTTAAATTAAATAAATTCAAATAATTAAATTTTTTCTAAATTCCAATAATATTTGAAAAATGCTTAAAAATTCAAACTTTTTCCAAAATTTTAAAAATATTCCAAAAATTATTACAAAATCAAAAATTGAAAATTTTTTCAAAATTCCAAAAATTATAATAAAATCAAAAATTAAAAATTTTTCAAAATTCTAAAAATATTCCAAAAATTCTTACAAAATCAAAAACTAAAACTTCTTCCGAATTTCTAAAAATATTGCAAAAATTATTACAAAATCAAAAATACAAACTTTTTCAGAATTCCAAAAATATTTCAAAAACTATAACAAATTCAAAAATTTCCATGTCCAATTTCATTTTAAACATATACGTCATAAAAACAACTACATTTTTTTCCAAAAAATTGGCTAAAAAAATAAATGAAATCATTTTTTGTCACACTTGACATTATTTTCTGATCATGTCATACAAACTATTAATTTTATTTTTTTCTAAAAAAAGTGGGTAAAAAATAAATAAAAACCTTTCTTTTGACACAGTTGACAACATTTTTTGACAAACTTATAATGCCATAATTCTCAATAATAATAATAAAATTTCATTTCAAACAAACAATTTTATTTTTTTTCCAAAATATTAGGTAATAAATAAATAAAAATTAATTAAAAAATAAATAGGTAATTAAAAAATAAAAATCTTTCTTTTGACACACTTGAAAACATTTTTTTGACAAACTTATAATGCAATAATCTAGTTTTTGATCTCACATACCAATCCCGACCATCAAAATTTCTCCAAATTTATTGTTTCTACTCGTAATCACTTAAAATGGACGTTTTTTAAGCCAAAAATATGGAAATTTGCTATTTTCGAAACACATATTGATTTTTTTGACACACTTCCGGTACAGTTATCGAGCACAGCGTCCTTTCGTCCCTTGTGAATACCTATTTTTAGAAAAAAAAATTTTTGAAATCCCTCCAGCCGTTTTCCCTGCATCGTAGGTAATGTCGGACGGCCGGCCGGCCTACAGACAGACACACATTTTTTTTTTGCTTTTTTAGAATCAGTAGGTCCTAAAACGTCGAGAAATGCCAAAAAATGTGGCGGTAGGAGTTTCACTTTGAGCTCATGAATGTAATACTTAGGTCTTTCAGACTGAAGTAATTGAAAAGTGTTGGTTGGTTAGGAAATTAGTCCTTGCTGTTAGTTTTTTAGCTACAAGGAACTAATTTCCCATCAAACAACTTTATTCAGAACTCAAGGGTTCTTATTAGATGGTAGGCCTTTTGTTCAACCGATTCATGTTAGACATCACGTAATTTGGCGGTCATAACATACTTTCATTTTCCGTTCTATAATAATATACTATAGACCTTAGTTATTTTCAACTCATTTTTTAACCCGTTTGTGTAAAACACAATTAGCTAAAACATTCCAAAGTACATCCAACACCCTTCCGGTATTAAATTATTTTTTATGATTTTTTATATTTTTTAACCTAATTATGAAAAATTTGAAAGAATTAATGAATAAAAAGTCTGTCATGTGCGAATAAAATTCTCTCGCCAAAGGTTCCGTGAATGTAAGAGAACACAATATCAAAAATAATTGACAAACAGTTGTGTTGTAACTTGTAATGTTTTTATATTGCCAGACCATAGACCCATAACAAAATAAATGTTTAATCGTAAATGTCAATAGTAAATTACAATCATTGATCAAAAATGATGCAAAAAAATGATGCCTTGGTTTAAATCTTATCCAAAACTGTTTATGGTAAATCAAAAAAGATTCAATCACACCAGCTTGTAAATTGTTTAAATTTGATTATTTTTTCAGTTAATCAAGTGTCGAAGTTTAGGAGGGTTACAAAAAATTTACAAAAATACTGTTTTTATAATAACACAAAAACTGTGCATTGCAAAATTCTAAAAAAATTGTAATGTGTTCCAAATTAAATGCTCTTTCAAATGATATCCACTCGCTTGGGTCAAAAATGTTATTATTTTACTCTCTCCACCCCGTTCCCCTAAACACACAGAAAAATAATTATTTGAGACTTCGCTATAATTTTCATTCAAAATTTACCATACTTCCTAGCTCTGTGAATTTATAAAAAATTTTTTCTGTCAATCAGTGTCAAAACGTAGAGGGGAGAACGGTCTGGAATTCGAATTTTTTTGACCATTACTCAAAAACTGTGCACCGCAAAATTCTAAAAAAAATTGAAATGTGTTCTGTAATGAAGAGCTTTTTCATTGGCGAACCAATGAAGCGGCATAGCAGTTCGCGTAGCTAATTTAGGTTGTTTAAATGCTCCGGGCTAGTCACAGTATGGAGTTTGATTGGTAAACCCTGCTACTCCAATACAAATACAGACATGTACGCGAATTACGTGATCAAACAGAAATGGAAAGATTACAAATGGAAAAAATGAGACTCTGGCGACCCCTTGTGCGAAAGACCCGCGATCACCACGTTCAACCCCCGCATTCACTCCCATATGCCCACACTCTCACGCCTCACACACGCCCACATCCTCCCACCCACCCACACTTACATTCAAACACCCGTATTCACATGCACACCCATATAGCAAAGCAAGACACTTAAGTTCAAAGAAGCTTGGTAATTAGAGGAAACAGTAGCAATTCAAATAATTTTTATTCCGGACATTTGATCATTCTGATCAAGTCCACAAAATAATACCATCACTTGTAAACTGACAATCAAATCGTAGGTTACATGAAAACTTCACACGCTATATTTAAACTAAATTGAATAAATATTTGCACATCGCCAAACCCGATCATAATCCCCTGCGAACAGTAGTTGTTGATCGGATTGATACCTAGGAGTTATAGGCTAATCCTTTTACAGCGGGTTTGCAATACTAAGTTATGTCGGTCACAAGTACGGCGGCATGACTGATTTCCTTATAAGCCAGTTACAGGTGGCATAAAAATTATTAGGAATTGAGCATTAATTCCAAAAAAAATCAACTTAGAAAAGCATATCCTTTATAATCGTTTTTAATTTAATTAGTAGTGTCTCACATATATTCGCCATATGCATTCACGCACGCGCATCGACAATCACGCCCACATTCATCCGTACGAGCACCCAGTCACGCACACTCATACCTTTATTTAAAAAAAATAAAAAAAAAAGAATAATTAAAGAATCACTCACCCATGGTTATATCCGACTGGGCTCAATGTCCCAACGTTCAGCACTCCATCATCGGTGGATCTTCCAGTAAACAAATTATAATGAGATGAGCCGTTGTATAATATTAATAGAATGTTGCGCCACAGCAACTAATGCGATTGCTGGTAAATTGTATAATAATAATGATATGTTGCGCTGCAATAGCTAAGGCGATTGCTGGTAAGATATAAAACAATAATGAAATGTTGCGCCGCAATAACTAAAGCGATTGCCGGTAAGATATATAACAATAATGCAATGTTGCGCCACACAAACAAAGGCGATTACTAGTAAATTGTATAATAATAATGATATGTTGCGCCGCAATAACTAAGGCGATTGCTGGTAAGATATATAACAATAATGAAATGTTGCGCCACACAAACAAAGGCGATTACTGGTAAATGTAAATTAATAATGACCTGTTGCGCCGCAGTAACTAAGGCGATTGCTGATAAGATATACAATAACCATGAAGTGTCGTGCCACAATAACTAAGGCGATTGCCCATAGATAGTCCAGGCCTCGTCTCCTTAATCCGATTCCTTTATTTAGCCATATTATCCCATGTATGATTCATCAATATTTCGTTTCAGCCGTTGATTAAAGTGGTAGATGACACGGCATAAAGTGATGGTTAACCATATAACCCAACAGGTACGACGAGAGTGTTGCAATGGAGATAGAGGTGACAATAACAGATCTTTAGGTTCAGAGTACACGATAACTCTCGTACTTTTGGTTTCAACTTGCTATATTACGTTATAATTTTAAGAGTAATAGACAATCTATCATTGAGTCTACTAAACACCAAGTTTTAATTCTAATTTAATAAGTTAAACGCCACAAATGACACGAATTAAGTTATTATTGCTTTTTGGTATAATGCATTAGGATTACACACACTATAATTAAGTTCAATAAACACATTCATGTAAAATAAAATTTTAATTCTAATTTAATAAATTTAGACGTCACAATGACACAAATTCAGTTACTATTCTTTTCAGTTAAACCAAGCTATCATTTTAATATTATTACACACATGGTAATTGAATTTTCGATAAACACTTTCATGTAAAATGAAATTTTAATTCTAATTTAATAAATTCAGACGTCACAATGACACAAATTCAGTTACTAGTTGTTTGTTGTAAAAGTTGTAAAACCGAAAACTAGCAAAACTGGTTTGTGGATTCATTTTTCATTGGACTGACCTTGTTCGATTTCATTCCGTTGGTGTACCCACATGGATTTTTGGATTTATTTTAACAATTTGACGTACGTTCCACCATTAATTTTAACTATACAAGCACGAACAACTTAGAATATCACTCACAAACTGTATTATAAGTCTGATGGACTACTCAGCACATATAAATTTCTTTTCATTTGGTTGTGACACATCTGGTATTTATATTTTCACAGCACATAGATTGTAATTCCCAGAATAGAAATTGTAATCCTTATCCCGACTCAACTGGATGATCAGATTTATTCTGTTTTTTTTGCTGTTATTAATTCTTCATCAAAGAAAAACTCCATAGATTAAATGACCAATCACCAAAAGAAAAGAAAACACGTTCATCATAATACAAGACTGAGAGAGAGAGAGACTAGATGTTTTCATCTCTTATATAGGCAATTAATTTCGAAAAATGAGCTAAAAGTTTTTCGAAAGTTTTAAATTTACAAATCATTGTTAGTACATTTTCCGTATCAAAACAAATGCTGGTTATTAGTTTGTAACAAAAACGAATTGAAAAATACTTCAACGGAATATACTATTTACAACGCGTTTGACGCATGTACAACCGATGTTATGATGATTTCGTATTACGAAATAGTAAATTACAACCGTTTTACAGTAGAATCTATACCTATAGCGGAAAGAAGAATTGATAAAAACAACTATATAAAAAATATAATACGTTTTGAAGACAATTTCAAAGCTGATTGTAGGATATAATTTTAGGACAACAAGACGAATTGACAAATATGCACAGCTAATTAAGTTTTGAAAACATTTAAAGCAGTTGTGATTAGAGGCCCGGAGAATTCAAATTCATGCAGTATGAAGAAGCAACGCTGGTGGAAACGCAGTGTGAACCAATAATAGGGTTTTGTAAACAAAAGATTAGTGCTAATTTTTTTATGCTAAGAGCACATATGTATAACGGAAACTTGTAATGAAGCGCTTTCTCACTGGCGAACCAATGAGAAGGACATAGCAGGAAGCGTACCTAGCGAGATTAATTTTCTTGCCCCAAGCTAGCTTCAGCCCATGGGAACGATAAAGAAACCCTGCTACTTCAGCACAAATACAGAAATGTACGCTAATCACGAAAATTTCAGAAATGGAAAGAAATACAAGTGGAAAAATGGAGACTCTGGCGACCCCTGTTGCGAAAGACCCACGATCAACACGTCCAACCCCCCCACGTTCACTCACATACGCCCACACACACACACACACACACACATTCACACCCCTAAATCATAAGAATAATAAAAAAGAAAAAAAATAAACACAAAAACATTCAAATCGACTCACCCATGGTTATATCCTCCTAGCCTCCAAAATCCTGTTTAGTTCAGCCCTCCATCAGCTCGTTGGTCACGTTTGAAATCTCTCGAAAATACTGGTATATCACGAACGTTGATCAAAGGTGCACGTACAAACGTTGTACCAAAATGTTAGGTAGAAACGTTCAATAAACAATCGATGTATAATGTCGTTGAATCAAAATGATAAGTAGAAACGTTATATAAACTTGCAATCGATGTATAATTTTGTTGAATCAAAATGCTAAGTAGAAACGTTATATAAACTTGCAATTGATGTATAATTTCGTTGAATCAAAATGATAAACAGCAACGTTATATAAATCTGGTAATCAGCAACGTTGATCAATTTGTAAACGTTAAATAAAATGTTAGGTAGAAACGTAATCAAACAGGCACTCAGCAGCGTTGAATAATTTATAAATGCAAAATAAAACGTTACATAGAAACGTTAATTAAACTGGCAATCGGCAATGTTGAATAATTTATAATTGAAAAATAAAACGTTAAATAGAAACGTTAATGAAACTGGCAATCGGCAGCGTTGAATAATTCATAATTGTAAAATAAAACGTTAGGTAGGAACGTAATCAAACAGGCAATCAGCAGCGTTGAATAAATTCCGAACCAATAATTGTCATAATTAATCGTTGAATCGGAACCATACAGGCTTCGTAATACGGGTGATGTTGATGTACAAAAGGGGAAATTCGAGCGATGCGACGAAAATGTAATTCAGTTGACCAAAATTGCGGTTGGTCGAAGAATAAATCAGGTGTAGAAATAACGAGTTATATTGTTTCCACTTAATTGTAGTAGTTAGAAGTTGAAGGCAATTGGTATCATATATGGCGATTGACTCCAAAGGTGGATGAATGATCAGCCAAATAGATGTAATAATAGTAAGTCCCACCATACATACACATTACATCAAAGTTAACGTAACACAGCAACTCGCAACTCCGACAAAGATCGACAACTTGTCACGGATGACACGATCAAAATTTCCTCAGCGCACTTGAATACGGGCTTAAGAACATCGCCTGTTCCACCGATATGATATTACTTCAAAGAAATTGGTTTTGATTGATATTGTTCTTTATTCTAAGTTACAAAGAAATATTGGTTATCAATTATACAGCATAATATTATCACCGTCACCTTGACAATCGTTAAGTTACTTGTATTTAGTTAACTTTTCTCTACTTAATTCAATTAGTTATTTAAAAGTAGGTTCGAATTTTATTTATTACTTAAAATTCATTAACCATAAAAAAAACCAAAAAAAAACTTTCGAATCATAACCAGAATTTATGTTACTTAATTATGATTATAGGTTATGGTTTTTTATAGAACTAACCGTAGCTAACTTTTCTCTACTTAATTTAATTAGTTATTTAAAAGTAGGTTCGAATTTTATTTATTACTTAAAATTCATTAAACATAAAAAAAACCAAAAAAACTTTCGAATCATAACCAGAATTTATGTTACTTAATTATGATTATAAGTTATGGTTTTTTTATAGGACTAACCGCCCTCCGGTATTACACAAAATGTATATTTCTTCATATTTTCTAGATATAATGTTAATAAACATTTCGCTAATTAAGTTCACGGTATTTTATGTTAATTAAAATATTCTAAGACAAAAACAGGAATACAACAAAAAAACATGCCGGACTTCAGACTAATAAGTTAACACATATTTATATTTTTACTGGCTAACACAACTCATGAGGTACTTTAGGACTCGTACTCTGTTTCTGGTAAACCGAATCTCAATCCATTTTACTACCCGGATCACTAATAACAATTTTAGATGATAGTCTCGTTTTATGAATTAAATTTGTTTTAATTGGTTACCTGTATATCATGTACATAGCTCGATCGTGGGCAAGACATCAATACATCAGCCACACGCAACGGATCTCTCCGGATTTCCAAATACGTTCTTTCACTCGGATATGCTACTATAATTTTTCCTAATTATCACCGAATTCCTTTATCAAAATCACAAAACTGCATATATTAGTTTCGGGCTTCAGTTAAAACCAAGAACTGAACAAGATTTTTACGTTATTTATCATATATTTCACCGACAGTAAAAACCGCACCCAAAACCAGATGTCAAAATAAAACCAACGAAATAATCGTGTGGAATGAAAATGATCGAATACCCGTCATAATAGGTTAATATTAATAGCGCGTTTACATGCGTAGTAACTTTCAGTTACATATTTTGTTTTTATTTGTTTTAAATTAACTAGTACGGCACAAACATATAGAAATCTTTTCTTTGAATTTTAATTGATGGGACAAACATACATATATCTTTTTTTTTTTAAACTTTTCGAATTCAATTCCGGTAATAAACGAAACTTCATTAATTGAACTGTATAACTTATAAATTTAAACATTTCACTACTTAAGGTAATTAAAGAAAAAAAACGCAACGTGGTTTACAAGCGATTCCACCAAAATTTTTGTTATTCACGAGACAAGTTTGAAAAAGCAACAAGAGCGTTTAGTAACATTTTTGTGATGTTTTTTTTTTTGTGAGATTATACGAAAAACGCGGCACAAACACATACATTTTTTTTTTCTTCTGATTTAAACTAATGAGACAAACATATAAACTTTTTTTACTAAATTTGAAACTACCGGGACGGACATCTAAAACAATTGAACTAATTGCACTAATTTAATTTTTAAATTTAATTTAAATAAAATTTGCACTACTTAAATTTACTTAAATTAATGAAAAAAGCGTGAAGTCAAAAAAGCTTCAATTTTTCGATCTTCACGAAAGATTTTACAAAATGCAACAAGAGACGGAAAAAGTTACAGGGGCTCATTATATAGCAAAATCTTTTGGTCTCGAAACAACTCGAATACAGTGTTTTAGATGTGAGATAATTAATTTACATCAGATTTTCAATTGTTGGGAACTTTTTATAGTTACACAAAACCGTTTGCTATTTGATATTATTGCAAAAAAAATAAGGTTGTGACACAAGATATTTCCGACACATCCATAACATTTATCGTTGAATTTAAAATGAATTAAATGCAAGTTCGATCAAGGTTATGATGTTTAGACATTTAAAAAAAACTACAATCTACTATATCAGTACAGTGAAGTTCAGCTCAATAACGGAATAATGGTTGGAAACAAAATATTATATTCATACAAAGATAAATCGGATATTTTAACAAAGCAAGATAGTAATTCTTTGTATGTTGACGATCGGAAAAAAATACGCACAGCTGTTATGAGGTTTGAAAATTTCGTTGTTTCATTACGGTTGGTGTTTAGAAATTTCAAAGTCAAGTAGTATAGTGAGAATAATCGAATGGAAGCATAGCGCGCGTCAATTTTAGGGTGTTGTAAGATTAAATTTTTAATGTTTATATGGATGATAATTAAAGAAAACTATTAATTAATTCAAATTAACCAATATTATGTTATATTAATGAATAAATAAAATCAGGGTAATTAGCGCAATTTTCTTTCTCACATATGTTTGTCCAGCTATTGAAACTTTAGTTAGATTTAAAAAAAAATAAGGAAACTATGGGTTAAGGGAACTATATGAAATACGACTATTGATGATGAATGGATGAGAAACTATTACGAGCGGTACAGATTAATATAAGAAATAACAACTAAGGAAGCTGCGACTATAATACACTATGTTCAGACATTAGTCCAGACTATCCATTACAGAACAAGTGCTTTTTGGAAGAACACTCACGACCAAAAAGAAGTTGAAAAAAGGCATAGACTGGTCGCAAATAGACCTTGTATATCCATATTAGTATGGGGAGGCATTTCAACGTTCTACAAATTAGCAATCAAATCGATCGGTATTACAAACCCAGTCTTAGCAGAAACAAGGTAACAAAGTAACTATGATTATACAAAATAAAAATCTTTGGAGGGGTAACGAGAAAAACGGTATTCTACTCTATTTTAAGCGATGGATAACTAAAATCTTCCAGACCCAATTTCGGGCAGATCTGGGGGCTCCCGAGACTCTAAAGTCAAAAAAAAATTCTTCAATCTGCTACAAGATCGAAAGGCAAAACATCATTGGACCGACTCCCATACTGAAATCTCCGACACAATTCCGCTTTTACGTTATGCAGGCTCGCAACCCACACCTGAACCAACACGAGTCTCATACTTCTCCGACTCGGTAGCCGGGCCACACTGTTGTACGCTTCCGTCCAAGTGATTCGGGAGGTTGTTCATATAGTTTCAAGGTAACCAACTGAACCACATTTAATACGGGCAATCTCGGAATTCTTGCTTGCAAATAGTCAAAACCAAAAAAAAATTTGAAACAAGATCTGAACACCAAAGTTAGAACACACTCACTGAACCGTCCTTTCAAAACGAATTCACCCTCATACTTAATGGTCGTCCATAATCTTGACCTGCACTGGCTATGAAACCCAAGCGAAATATATTATCATATTGAAAAAAAAAACAAAAAAAAACATAACTCATTACCGAGGTTAGGCGCGAATGTCCTTGGAATGGTAAACACCTCTACGTTTAGAAGCCAGGTCTTCCAGTTCGTAAGCAGCGCTACCTACCAACCTTATTATTCTGGCCTCAATAAACTTCTGTGCAAGTTTAGCCGATAATTTCTTACCGGCGTCGCTCAAAATAAAGTTCCTTCGGAACACCGTATCACCTGGTTTAAACAAAGTTAACCGGGCTCGTAAATTGTATCTTTCAGCACTTTTGACAAATGCTTTGGCAGTTAAATCAAGAATTCGAATGCGAATCTTATTAAGATAATCAGGTCGCAGAATCGTTTCACCTGGATCGTGAAGACTATTCAGTCGTCTCAGCAATTCATATGACGAACCATGAGTCACCATAGGTATTCCAAACATTGCGTAATATGGGGAACATTTAAGAGTTTGGTGAAGAGAACAACGTAGTGCACAAGCGATCTCGCTCAAGTGCAGATCCCATTTAGAATGCTCCTGCTTTAAGTAGGCTCGAATACCAGATAAAACACTCCTATTTACCCGTTCAGAAGCGTTAGCTTGAGGTGAATATAACGCTAGTAATGTATGTTTCACTCCGTGCTTCGCCAAGAAATCTTCAAATAGTTTAGACTTGAACTGAGTCCCATTATCGGACACAATAACTTCGGGACAACCAAATACGTGAAAGACATTGGTAGCCAAGAGATGACGAATTGGTGCAGCAGTTAGTTTCCGTAAAGGAAATAAAAATGGATATTTAGTAACATAATCTAATACTACAAGAATAGCGATATTCCTGGCCTTTGAACGAGGATAAGGGCCAAGAATATCGATATATTCTACAGGGTTTTTGCTAGACCCCCATGAGATGAGGTAGGAGGATTGTGGGCCCTTGCAATACACTCGTCAGTGTATTCCTCAGGTAACCACAATTTCCACACCTCACCCTCTGAAGGAATATCAAGATCTAGACAAGCCAATCGTTTATAAACCCGACCAGAAACTACTTTCAGATCGGGCAATGTACCGTCTGCTTCGGTAACCAGATTTACCAACTCCAAATATCGAGAAGTGTTGAAGAAAGAGGAATTAAGATCTAATTCAGGCACTGGACATAATTCAGAAATGACGTCAACAGAGTCACGTCTTGATAGAGTGTCTGGAACTATGTTTAAATTTCCTTTTCGGTACTCAATATCAAAGACATAACCCTGCAATTTCAAGCTCCAACGAGCCAATCGACCAGAAAGGTCTTTTTGCTGCATTAACCATTTTAATGAAGCATGGTCAGTTATGATCTTAAAGGCCTGACCCTCGACATACGCTCTAAATTTCTTTACTCCCAGTACGGCGGCTAGACACTCTTTCTCACTAGTTGAGTAATTACGTTGCGCAGAATTTAGTTTCTTGGACATGTACGCTATGGGATGTTCCATACCGTCCATGTCACACTGAAGTAATACACAGCCTATACCGTCATTAGTAGCGTCGCACTGGAGAGTAAAAGGTTTAGTATAGTCGGGGTTTATGAGGACTGGTGCTGATATGAGAGCATTTTTGAGATTTATAAATGCTATTTCAGCTTCTGGTGTCCATACGAATTTATTAGAATTTTTCTTCAACAAATCTGATATTGGAGAGGACATAGCAGAGAAATCAGATATAAAACGGCGATAATAACCCGCCATACCCAGGAATCGTCGAATCTGTTTGGACGTACGCGGGGTAGGAAATTCAGAAATAGCTTGAGTTTTATCAGGATCGATTTTCAACGTACCACCTCCCACAACATATCCCAAATATTTTACCTCCGGCAAGAGAAACTTACTTTTTTCCACGTTTATCGTCAAGTTCGCACGTCTAAGACACTGGGAGATATCTTCTAACAGTTTCAGATGGGCCTCAAAGGTATCTGTAACTATTAGAAGATCATCCAAGTATACGAAGACGCACGACTTGAGATGTGGAGAAATTACTTGGTCCATCAAGTTAGTCATCGTTTGCGGCGCATTGCACAGTCCGAAAGGCATTCTTACGAACTGATACAATGGCCGCCCTGGGACCGTAAAAGCAGTTTTCTCTCGGGAGTGTTTTTCCAGAGGTATTTGCCAAAAAGCGTCTTTCAGATCCAAACTGGAAATGAAATTACTCTGTGGCAGACGACTCAAGATTCCATCTATCTGTGGAAGGGGGTAGGCATCCTTGTTAGTAACTGTATTGACCTTTCTACTATCCAAACAAAGACGATTCTTCCCAGGTTTGCGAATTAAAACCACAGGACTTGACCATGGACTGTTTGAAACCTCTATAATACCCAGAGATAACATTCTATCCAGTTCTTCTCCCATCAGTTTCTCAATGGCGGGCGATATTGGGTAATGACGTTGCTTGATGGGAGCTGCAGTCCCCACATCAATAACATGTTCTATCAAATGTGTTCGACCCAGACCCATTTTTGAAAATGATGGTAGAAGCTGAATAGTGTTTTGTAGACGTGCTTGATTGTCCATAGACAATTCTGAAATTACTGACTCCGTAGTTGAAAAGGTAGGTAATTCAAATCTCGGGTTAAACAAACCAAAAGCGTTAAAGAAATCTATACCTAGGTATAGATCTTGAGTTAAAGACGGGATAACGAAGACGTCCAGGGTTCTGACTTGGTTCATAAATGAAATCTTTGTTTTTACAAACCCCAAGATCTTCTGTCTTTGGCCATCGGCAGTACGAACTACTGCAGATGAGTAAGTCAAAAGGTCTGGAGTTTGCACGATCTCTTTAGCAAAATCACCACCAATTACAGTCAAGGACGCTCCACTATCCAACAGTCCAGTATGTTGTTTACCCAATATTGACACTGTGGCATAAGATCTCACATCGTTGGCCAATTTCACAATAGAGGAAATGGTTTTAGTTTTAAACAAATGTCGTTGTTGCCAATAAATACGAGAACGGAGCGCAGAGCGCGATGGAAGTTTCAAAGATGATAATGAATCGACAAATATGTTTGAGCGTATTTTCAGGTATTCGTTCAATCGTTGTTGGAACGATTTGATTTTAGTCCATAATGGAGGTGGTTCAGTATGATCGGGTGTTCGTCTCAATAATTTCACATTAGGATCATGAGTGGGTACCATGGTACCAAAAGCAGTGTTCGACGGGTGTTCTACGAAAGTGGATGTTGAAGCTCGGTTCAACGGTGTATCATGTACTAGTAGGTTATTGGGATTGGTAGATGAAATATTCGAAGGATCAGGAGACAAATTAAATTTGGTCTTAGATGATTCTAAGACAGGTCCTGGGAGCGAGAAAAGGTGTTGGGATTCTGGCCCCCCCTTCGGTTTCCCTGACAATTTTCACAATTAGGACATAACACATCGTCCTTCCCACATCCCCAACAAAACAAACGCTGTGATTCACGACAATCGTGCCACCGATGACCAGGTCGTTTACAGTTCCAACAAATAGTTGAACTGGTTATTCGTTTCATATTAGGTGATGGCTGTATTGCCGCAAGTTCGTTGGACGTAATCGGTAACGATTCAGTTGGCAATTCGCTAATTTGAATTTGTGAGAATTCATGACCCAAGTCCACTTCTGACACCGGTCTAGATGATCTAATATTATAATCTCGCGGTCTGGTTATTGACTCGGCCCATAGTTTTTCGCGATCACGGCAGAGCTGGCGCAGATGTTCCAGTCCATAAATGGTAACATATAGCAGCTCCCTTCTAATTTCCAATCGTAAGTTGTTGCGTATCAAGGATAATAACTCTGCGTCCGACATCGGTACCCGAAGTCTATCAGCCAGTCGATAAACTGATTGTAAGAATTCGTCAAACAATTCCGTGGGCCGCTGTTTCCTGGCCCTCATCCGCTCCTTTACCTCTTCGTCCGTCTGCCTGTCCTGAAATTCTATTCGCAGAGCATGACACAAGTCAGTCCAAGTAAGCTGTCGGTTCTGGCGAAAATATCTCCAGAACCAATCAGCTGCTCGATCTGTGAACAACAGGTACAGACAACGGGTGACAATAGTAAAATCGCTATTTAAGCACATCTCTGTCAGCCGCTCTATTCTGAAGATGAACGCTTCAACATCCAGACCATCGGGTCTGCCTGAGAACGTTACGTTCCAATTTCTAACTGTTGTAGAGTGCTGATCGAGATGTGTTCGTATTCTAGCTGGAGCAAGAGCAGGATGAGGTTCAGCAAACATTGGTGGTACCGGTACGTTATTCCGCACAAACGCATTTACTGGTGGATAATTTCCGGAATGAACCGATTGATGACGCGGGGTGGTGGGGGATTCTGCAATTGGTGCTAGAGGTAGTAACACTTCAGGTGCTGGAGCACGTGATTGCATCATTGAGTGATTAATTCTTGAAATTTCCTGATCGATGTGAGCATTTACCGCTTCCTGAAAACCTTGATCTTCCGCTGCAGCGGCACCATATATGGGAGATCGTTGAGCTATATTCACTCGCACTTCATCGGCGAGTCGGGATCGTGGGAGTTGGACTGCCATGGGAGTAGAAGAGTGTTGATTTCCAGTACTCGGACGACGTTGCCCACCTGCGGTAATAGAGCGTGTCACCGGTCGCGGTGGTGGTGGTACCACTGTATCATTAGGTTTATCCATCCCTCGGGGTAACCTCTGTAAGTCAGCACGTTCGCACGCGGCTCGACAAATCGGGCAGGTACCATTCTGCAGCAACCAGTCGTTGAGGCAGATGTCATGAAAGAGGTGGTTACACCGAGTGAGGAGTTTTACGTCGGCCGGCACTATTTCGTGTTGACAAACAGCACACGAGCTGGACCTGTCCAGAATGTTGATCTTATCAGCAGCAGACATAAGGAATCTTCAACAACCCAAACAGCCGCACACCACTTACTCAAAACCAAACAAGAATATGGAAGAGAAATTGTTACACTATAAATGCGAGCGTTGAAGTCAGAATAAACAATTTAATTATTAACAAAAGAAAATTATTTTATTACAATATTTACTTCAAATCTATTAGAGCAGAATTCAAAGTGTTGTATGGAAATTCCGTTATTCAAAACTTAAACAGCTGCGCGACATCTTTTGCAATTCGACAATTATATTAAATCAGATTTATTATTATCTTGATATTATTTTATTACTATTTACAATTGTTTTCCAAGGTGCTGATATATGAACAGAACAAAAATAAACGGTGAGATTTGAGAGAAAATAAGTATACTACAAATATGGCAGAAGATGGCAATTATGAAAACGTTCAGACCCAATTCCGGGCAGGTCTGGAGGTTCCCGAATCTCGAAAAGAGATGTGAAATTACCGTCGAGGTAAAAAAAAAAAATAGTCAGTAATAAGCCACTGGTAAGGCAAGGATAACACTTAAAAATTAACAAAACTTAATATTAACATGCATTAGTAATCAGTAATCTAGGCTTATGCTATAATACAGTCAAGGCCAATCACAGAAGAATACGGCCCAAAATAGACCTTTGTGGTAGGATTTTAGTTGTTCTACCAGTTCAAACTGATCAAAAAAAATAGTAAAAAGTTAGAAAAAAACTCACGTATATCGTTCCGAATTGCGTATTGTAGATCTAAAAATTATATAACCTACATTTACATAATACAAAGCTAAGAATTAATTTACACACGCAGTCGGAACGTTTCTTCTATCAGGCCTTGATCCGTAGCTCTAAAGTAAATTTTTCTTCTTCAGTGGTGTCTTGTAATATCTTGAGTTGACTTTCTCTTAATTATTGTTTTTGAGTGTTTCTTGATTTATCTTTTTATATAAGGAGCTTGATTTACTTAATCTTTATATATTTTAAAATTTTTGTTTAATTGTATTATTTTCTCGACTATATTTTTATTAATTTGGCTGGATCCTAAAAATTTCAGAGAAAAAAAAGCATTAGTACCAGAATTA
>OY856187.1:69254180-69419989 GCA_963693315.1 Diogma glabrata
ATTTTGTTTTCAACTATTAGTGATTATTTATTTATTTATTTATTTTTTCTATAAATATTTATTTATTTATTTCTTTTTTTTTCTATAAATATTTATTTATTTATTTTTTTGTATAAATGTTTATTGATTAAATTTTTTTTTTTGTTGTCGGATGGAGGGAAGTTGGATCCAACCACGGGGTGTCCATCACTCCGGGGTTGAAGGTGCCCATCGCCGTTCTTTCTCAATTAAGATTGTTGTTTAAGAGTTTAAAGAAAATTTTTGGGATCAAAAGAAAAGTTAAAGTTATTCTACGTTAAAAGGATGGGAAATGGAAAAGGAAAGGGAACAAGAAGGGATGAATAAGGATGGGAAAAGGTAGGGTGAGACAGGAATAAGGTGGGGTATGTGCTGGTAGTGTCTCACCCAGCTGACGAGTGCTGATGGGATGGTCAGAAGATAAATCCTCTGAACCACCATTCTATCATCAACACTCAACAGCCGCGATCCACGCCACCAACACATACGGTAAGGTGCTGTGGCAAAGTTGGACCAGCTACCCATCAGCATGACAGCCGAGCGAAATCTTCCCTCAACAGCGGGCCAGGCTGCCTTGGAAGAACTTCCTCGGTATCATCCGAAGAGAACCAGCACACCTCAACCACAGGAAGCTAGTATTGCCGGGAGGGGTCTCTAACGTTAGACAATATTAGCCCAGGTTGAGCTCTGACGACCCCGCGAACCCGAAGTCTGACCAGGTGACCAGACTCGGACGAGGTTTGGCGTATACACCAAACCACGTCGTTCTAGGTCTGGCACCTGAGACACCTTCGGCATTCTCGATGTCTCCAGAAACCCAACCCGTGACTAGGGTTCGTGGGGTTGTATACCCATTGAGAATAATCCCGAAAGATTATCCTCACCCTTGCGTTTAAAAAAAAATAGAAAAAAGGAGAACATTGCTGGAGGCGTGGGGACGCAACTCCCCATCAAAGTAAAGTCTGAGGAATCTCAGACTTCCTTTGCTCCTGCGCGTCTAAAGCAGGGAATTGCTTCCACGTCGCCAGAGCCTCTAACTATTGTAGGGTGGAAATGAAAATTAAATGAAGAAGAAACAGTTTTTTTTTAAAAAAATTTTCAAAGTTTTTGAAGTTATGGAGGGACTCCTCCAGAGTCCTACATTGCTGTAGGGACCCTTAGAGAAGCCCCACGTTGGGCGCCAATTTGTAATGAAGCGCTTTCTCACTGGCGAACCAATGAGAAGGACATAGCAGGAAGCGTACCTAGCGAGATTAATTTTCTTGCCCCAAGCTAGCTTCAGCCCATGGGAACGATAAAGAAACCCTGCTACTTCAGCACAAATACAGAAATGTACGCTAATCACGAAAATTTGCAGAAATGGAAAGAAATACAAGTGGAAAAATGGAGACTCTGGCGACCCCTGTTGAGAAAGACCCACGATCAACACGTCCAACCCCCCCACGTTCACTCACATACGCCACACACACACACACACACACACACACACACACACACACACACACATTCACACCCCTAAATCATAAGAATAATAAAAAAGAAAAAAAATAAACACAAAAACATTCAAATCGACTCACCCATGGTTATATCCTCCTAGCCTCCAAAATCCTGTTTAGTTCAGCCCTCCATCAGCTCGTTGGTCACGTTTGAAATCTCTCGAAAATACTGGTATATCACGAACGTTGATCAAAGGTGCACGTACAAACGTTGTACCAAAATGTTAGGTAGAAACGTTCAATAAACAATCGATGTATAATGTCGTTGAATCAAAATGATAAGTAGAAACGTTATATAAACTTGCAATCGATGTATAATTTTGTTGAATCAAAATGCTAAGTAGAAACGTTATATAAACTTGCAATTGATGTATAATTTCGTTGAATCAAAATGATAAACAGCAACGTTATATAAATCTGGTAATCAGCAACGTTGATCAATTTGTAAACGTTAAATAAAATGTTAGGTAGAAACGTAATCAAACAGGCACTCAGCAGCGTTGAATAATTTATAAATGCAAAATAAAACGTTACATAGAAACGTTAATTAAACTGGCAATCGGCAATGTTGAATAATTTATAATTGAAAAATAAAACGTTAAATAGAAACGTTAATGAAACTGGCAATCGGCAGCGTTGAATAATTCATAATTGTAAAATAAAACGTTAGGAAGGAACGTAATCAAACAGGCAATCAGCAGCGTTGAATAAATCCCGAACCAATAATTGTCATAATTAATCGTTGAATCGGAACCATACAGGCGTCGTAATACGGGTGATGTTGATGTACAAAAAGGGAAATTCGAGCGATGCGACGAAAATGTAATTCAGTTGACCAAAATTGCGGTCGGTCGAAGAATAAATCAGGTGTAGAAATAACGAGTTATATTGTTTCCACTTAATTGTAGTAGTTAGAAGTTGAAGGCAATTGGTATCATATATGGCGATTGACTCCAAAGGTGGATGAATGATCAGCCAAATAGATGTAATAATAGTAAGTCCCACCATACATACACATTACATCAAAGTTAACGTAACGCAGCAACTCGCAACTCCGACAAAGATCGACAACTTGTCACGGATGGCACGATCAAAATTTCCTCAGCGCACTTGAATACGGGCTTAAGAACATCGCCTATTCCACCGATATGATATTACTTCAAAGAAATTGGTTTTGATTGATATTGTTCTTTATTCTAAGTTACAAAGAAATATTGGTTATCAATTATACAGCATAATATTATCACCGTCACCTTGACAATCGTTAAGTTACTTGTATTTAGCTAACTTTTCTCTACTTAATTCAATTAGTTATTTAAAAGTAGGTTCGAATTTTATTTATTACTTAAAATTCATTAACCATAAAAAAAACCAAAAAAAAACTTTCGAATCATAACCAGAATTTATGTTACTTAATTATGATTATAGGTTATGGTTTTTTATAGAACTAACCGTAGCTAACTTTTCTCTACTTAATTTAATTAGTTATTTAAAAGTAGGTTCGAATTTTATTTATTACTTAAAATTCATTAAACATAAAAAAAAACCAAAAAAAACTTTCGAATCATAACCAGAATTTATGTTACTTAATTATGATTATAAGTTATGGTTTTTTTATAGGACTAACCGCCCTCCGGTATTACACAAAATGTATATTTCTTCATATTTTCTAGATATAATGTTAATAAACATTTCACTAATTAAGTTCACGGTATTTTATGTTAATTAAAATATTCTAAGACAAAAACAGGAATACAACAAAAAAAACATGCCGTACTTCAGACTAATAAGTTAACACATATTTATATTTTTACTGGCTAACACAACTCATGAGGTACTTTAGGACTCGTACTCTGTTTCTGGTAAACCGAATCTCAATCCATTTTACTACCCGGATCATTAATAACAATTTTAGATGATAGTCTCGTTTTATGAATTAAATTTGTTTTAATTGGTTACCTGTATATCATGTACATAGCTCGATCGTGGGCAAGACATCAATACATCAGCCACACGCAACGGATCTCTCCGGATTTCCAAATACGTTCTTTCACTCGGATATGCTACTATAATTTTTCCTAATTATCACCGAATTCCTTTATCAAAATCACAAAACTGCATATATTAGTTTCGGGCTTCAGTTAAAACCAAGAACTGAACAAGATTTTTACGTTATTTATCATATATTTCACCGACAGTAAAAACCGCACCCAAAACCAGATGTCAAAATAAAACCAACGAAATAATCGTGTGGAATGAAAATGATCGAATACCCGTCATAATAGGTTAATATTAATAGCGCGTTTACATGCGTAGTAACTTTCAGTTACATATTTTGTTTTTATTTGTTTTAAATTAACTAGTACGGCACAAACATATAGAAATCTTTTCTTTGAATTTTAATTGATGGGACAAACATACATATATCTTTTTTTTTTTAAACTTTTCGAATTCAATTCCGGTAATAAACGAAACTTCATTAATTGAACTGCATAACTTATAAATTTAAACATTTCACTACTTAAGGTAATTAAAGAAAAAAAACGCAACGTGGTTTACAAGCGATTCCACCAAAATTTTTGTTATTCACGAGACAAGTTTGAAAAAGCAACAAGAGCGTTTAGTAACATTTTTGTGATGTTTTTTTTTTTGTGAGATTATACGAAAAACGCGGCACAAACACATACATTTTTTTTTCTTCTGATTTAAACTAATGAGACAAACATATAAACTTTTTTTACTAAATTTGAAACTACCGGGACGGACATCTAAAACAATTGAACTAATTGCACTAATTTAATTTTTAAATTTAATTTAAATAAAATTTGCACTACTTAAATTTACTTAAATTAATGAAAAAAGCGCGAAGTCAAAAAAGCTTCAATTTTTCGATCTTCACGAAAGATTTTACAAAATGCAACAAGAGACGGAAAAAGTTACAGGGGCTCATTATATAGCAAAATCTTTTGGTCTCGAAACAACTCGAATACAGTGTTTTAGATGTGAGATAATTAATTTACATCAGATTTTCAATTGTTGGGAACTTTTTATAGTTACACAAAACCGTTTGCTATTTGATATTATTGCAAAAAAAATAAGGTTGTGACACAAGATATTTCCGACACATCCATAACATTTATCGTTGAATTTAAAATGAATTAAATGCAAGTTCGATCAAGGTTATGATGTTTAGACATTAAAAAAAAACTACAATCTACTATATCAGTACAGTGAAGTTCAGTTCAATAACGGAATAATGGTTGGAAACAAAATATTATATTCATACAAAGATAAATCGGATATTTTAACAAAGCAAGATAGTAATTCTTTGTATGTTGACGATCGGAAAAAAATACGCACAGCTGTTATGAGGTTTGAAAATTTCGTTGTTTCATTACGGTTGGTGTTTAGAAAATTCAAAGTCAAGTAGTATAGTGAGAATAATCGAATGGCAGCATAGCGCGCGTCAATTTTAGGGTGTTGTAAGATTAAATTTTTAATGTTTATATGGATGATAATTAAAGAAAATTATTAATTAATTCAAATTAACCAATATTATGTTATATTAATGAATAAATAAAATCAGGGTAATTAGCGCAATTTTCTTTCTCACATATGTTTGTCCAGCTATTGAAAATTTAGTTAGATTTAAAAAAAAAATAAGGAAACTATGGGTTAAGGGAACTATATGAAATACGACTATTGATGATGAATGGATGAGAAACTATTACGAGCGGTACAGATTAATATAAGAAATAACAACTAAGGAAGCTGCGACTATAATACACTATGTTCAGACATTAGTCCAGACTATCCATTACAAACTATATGAAAATATGACTATAGTTTATGGATAAACGAGACCTTGCTATGCAAAACGCGTGATATGCAAAATTGTGATATATGAGGAAATAGAAACTTCCTGAATCTATGACTTTATCGAATTACGTCATCATACTCTAGTCTACATAACAGTTCTAAATTAGGTGCTCTTTCAAATGATACCCCACTCGCTGGGGTAAAAAAATATTTTTTTACCCTCTCCACCCCGTCCCCCTAAACACACAGAAATATAATTATTTGAGATTTCTCTATAATTTTTACTCAACATTTACCAAACTTCTTAACTTTGTGAATTTTTACAAATTTTTCTGTCAATCAGTGTCGAAACGTAGGGGTGGAGGTCAGAACGGTCAGAAATTCGCACTTTTTTGACAATAACTCAAAAACTGTGCAACGCAAAATTCTAAAATAAATTGCAATGTGTTCTAAACTAGATGCTCTTTCAAATGACATCCCACTTGATCACGTTTTAAATAGTGGTTTTACCCCTGCTTATTTTTACTAATTGTAAAAACCATTTGTTATCAAGTGTATGGAGGATAATTGAATAAATAAAATAAAACTATATGATGCTATGCACATAGTTTGTCGCATAATTACTGTCATTTCGATCAAATACAAAATAATTATTAGTTATAAGATTTCTAATTTCTTCACTAAATTGCGCCAAAAAATATGAGTTGTTACGAAGCAGTTGTATCTGAAGTAAACCCACCCAAGTTTAACTATTCGATATCATATTTTAAGTACTACATGTTGCAACAGGACGTTAAAATGATTAAAACTGATTTTTAAAACATGCTTTAAATTTTATTTAAACAATTTAGAAATCAGTTATCCCTTTATCCCAAATTATATTATTTTGAATCTCAAACTAAATAACAACGATATTAAATTTAATATTCGTTCATTGGGAATATATAAAAAAAATTGAAAGCAAAAATATGTTAATCAAAAATTAATAAAAATAGATAAAATACATATAAAATTTAATCAAAAGCTAAATATTTATATTTTCTACTTCAAAATCCACTCGAATTGCAAATTAAAAAACTTGAAACTTTTAATTGTTATGTTTACCGAATCTGTATCCATCCCTTAGAATATTTATCAATGTTATACGTACACCCTAAAACTATATCACATCATAACAACAAAATATTTTAATTACTATTAAGTTCTATTTACTATTTAAAATAAACTTTTAATGTCTCACATCACAACTGTATAAATCGCTAGGAAAATGATTTTTTTTTATTGTTTTATTTTTTCTACTCTCTTAAGTTACAAAAATAATTTTCTTAAATAAATATTTAAAAAAAAAAGTTTCAATCTTTTCAACTGAATATACATTTCTTAAGTACTTTTCCATTTCTTATGCTAATATAGAATAATGTAACCCATCTCTTCTTAAACAAAATAAAAGAAGAATAAGAAAAAAAAATTTTCCTTGCCTTTCGAATAAAATTAAAAAGTAAAATAATGAAGAAAAGTGTAAGAAAAATTTAGATCTATATATTTTTGGTTTGAATTGCGTTTTTTTGTGTGCCTGTTCAACGTCGTCGTTATTTGTTGATACAAATTATTAAAACGAAAAACGAATAAATTTCTCTTAAGAATTTAATTAAAGTGATTTGGATTTGATTTTTTTTATTTTCGTTTATTTGTTTACTACGTAACGATTATAAAGTGATTTTTAAGGAATAGAAAGCGAAAATTTAATTATTATCAGTCTTCTTATCAAAATATTAACGAAGAAAATGAGGACATTAAATTGGATTTGACTTACTTGGTTGAAGAAATACTTGTTTCTTTTATGAAATAATCTTTTAAAAGACAACTTAATCAGATTGAAAGGAATAGTTTTTTTTCTACACAAAACGAAATCTTGGTGATTAATCTTATTTTATGAAATTGGAATATTAAATAAATATTCAAGTTTAAGGAAGAATTTCGGTTCTGTTTTCAATAGCAACTAAAGGTTTGTATTTTTTTTTGGTGAAGAAACTAATAATCAGACAATTCACACTTATAAAATTGCTAGTATTGTTTGTTCTACTCTAAACTTAATATTCTATTCTATGGTGATTACCGTTATAAAGGAGATGCTTTTCATTGCTCCAATGCATGTGGATCTAACGTTTATAGACTGAATTACTGAAAACTCAGTGACAGTAGCTAGAAAGCTGAGTCTAATACAAAAATGAATTTCTAGAAGCAAAATTTGCCAAAATTTATAACAAGAAAGTTATTGATAGAAGAACGAAATTGGAAATTAGTCAGAATCCATTCATAAGAGCCTATTGAAGAGCTGGGAGAATACTTGAGTACATCAAAGCTTTATAATGTAAAAGCAACAAGCTATATATTGGTGACCATGATACAGTACACATAACTTAAGTTCATTGTAAGTGTGTACTTTAACATTTAATAAATAATCTTATTGCTAAATAAAAAAATAAAGTTTTAGATTTTTTTTCTATTTCTAGTCTATTGATTTTTGTATGTTCAGTGAAAAATTTGGTTTTTCAAATATTTTTTTTTAAATCATTTATTGAAAATTTTGTTAAAAATTTGAAGCCCAAATAATACTTCTCATAACACATGCACAAAAAATATTCAATTTTGTTAAAAAATAAAATAACCAAAACGCAGACTTATTTGATACTTAAGGTCATTAGTCTCCATTAGTCTTTTTTTCTCGTCTTTTTTATTTTGTGAAATAGAAGATATAAATATCATATAAGTGCGAAAGGAAAAAAGATGAAGACTTTTTATTTATTCCATGCCTTTTTGTTACTTTCCATGACATTTTCTTTTAAAAAAAAAAGTGATATACTATAAAAAAGTGTTCTACTATAAAAAAAAGTCTATAGAGCGATCTATAGAGAGATCTATAGAGAGATCTATTTTATGGAAAAAGACGACTTTTACACAGAAAAAATAAATTTAAAATTATTATGCAGTCTATGTTGGATACGACATTGTTAAAAATATATGATAAAATTAGATGTTTTTTAAAAATAATGGTGAAATGTCACAATTCCAATCCTATAAAATATTTTTTCCATGAATAATTGTGATATTCATCTTACTCTCTCTTTAGAAAATTAATCATGCTTTTTCGTTCTATTTTGGCTAGAAAAAAAGATGAAAAAGACTAGTGGAGAGTCAGCTTTATTGTTTATTTGCCGCCATATTAAAAATGTCAAAAAAATCATTTTTGACAATAATGGCTATAAAACTGACATAGTTTAAATCTGATTTATAAAAACGTTTGATCAAATTAGTGACAGATATTAACTAAATTAAATAAAAAGTATATTTGACATATCAGATTAGATTTTTACGGAAAAAGAGATATAAAGTAAGTCACCTCGCCAGCATACTTATTCGAATAAGTTTAGAATAAGTTACGTTCCACAAATAAGTCGTTGTTTGGAAAGCACCCATACACCTAAAAAATTTTTTAATCATCGAAATAGTAGATTTTTTAAGTGAAAATATTTGTTGCACGCAAAAAAAAATGTTACACATCAAAATACTTATAAAAAGTTTTTTTGATTTGAAAATTTATTTTAATTATAAATTAAGTCCGCCAACTCCTTGGGAAATTTGTACTAAAATATATTTGTTCATTGCTTGTTTTATAGCACTAGAATATCAAAAACTATTCGCAAAATATTATTGATCGCAAAATATTATTGATCCCAAAAATTATCAAAATAAAAGTACAAAATTGAACTCGATAGGAAATTATTTAGCCAAATGTACAGGTACAATTTTTGTAATGTTTAAATGTAAATAGATGACTAATGTATGTGTATATAGCTATGTTTATATATTAAAAATTCCAAATTATATATTCCACTGTTAGTAGATGGCGTCTTTTATGGTTGGTATATATAGCCGGATTGCTATGTTTATATTTTAAAAATTTACTTATAATATAATTTTATTTATTTTAACTATTTGTTTGTTTTTTTGGAATAAACTTAAGGAAATTTACATGTTTGTATCAGTATGGGACACTTTAGATTTAGCATTTTAGTATTTTTGCATGCGTTTCTAGCGTTTGCATGCGATCGGTTGCACGATCAGTTGTCTTCATGAATTTCTTCTGATTATGGACCTACAAGACATTTTAAACCGAGGTTATTTGAATTTTGAGCCAGAATGAAAAGATAAATCCTTCAAAGACTAACTCTTGGCGACAAAAGATCCTAACAGTTTCTAATTCAAACGAAGCTTAATGCTACTGTTACTGACAACATTGATATAAATGGTTAAAACAAATTTGAATATCAAGATTTCCTCAAGTCATCCAAATTTTATTGGCTATCTTTGAAAATGACCAGACATTGCAGTTGTCAGCGAAATGAGACAATATACTGTTCTTTGTTCTCAGACCATTTCATTTAATGTGCAATCAACCTCTGCAACAATTAGTGGTGGAATATTTTTAAAAAACTAAATTGTTGATTGATACAGGTGCAGATGTATCGGTCGTTCCCTTAAAACTTCCTAAAGTTCTCTCTTGTTTTAAATTATTTTCAGTAAACTGTAGTAAACTTGAATTTCTGTCTATGGCACCAACAATTTAATTCAAACATTAGCCGCCGTAAAATTTTACAACAGAATTTATGGTTGTTGACTTTTCGCTATTATTGGATCAGATTTTTATAAACTACTGGTCTGCTTGTATGAATCAACGCAAGTGTTACTAAGCATAATGTAACTCATAGACAGCAAACGGTATGTGTGTGTCTTTATCGAGAAAAGCCGCACTTCCAAGATTTTAGCGTCAGTTGGAGGGAGTCACATTTTTTCAATTCATAATAATTTTCTATATATCCGGTGAACATCTAAGACGGCAATATTTTCTCTTTTTGAGTTTTGTAAAATTATTTTTAGTCTTAGGAATGCTGCTCAATCGTCCCATGATTGATGCATTCCGTATTATCCGGATTCAAAGCATCTATAGATGAGGTTTTAATTATATGGTCGACATACTTTAATACATCAATTGTGGCTGGGCAAAATATGGTAACCGATTAGTTTCTTCTGTGTTTGTCCTATTGACGCTCAGACTAAATGCAGCGCGTATAGCTGAGAATTACTCGTTGCGTTCTCAGGGGTTAAGCATTTCCTGATTGGAAGACAACACCATGCCCATCTTAAATTATATATCAATCGTACAGATTGGGCACAGGTTTTTTTTATTTTTATCTTAAAACTTTGACAACTTGTATTGGATCATATTTAATTTATGATATAACATATGTAACCAAAATGACTTAAACTAAATCTTTATTAAAATCATCTACGTTCAAGCTTGAACTCCTTGAATTAAATAATTTCCTTTATTAAAATTAATGTAAATTCAACTTGCGCCTCTAGTGGATCTAAGTAATATATTTTTTATGGGAGTCATATCCTATAAAAAATTGCCATCTTCACTTAAAAATACATTATTGTAAATTTAAGACTTCGGTAAAGGAATTAGTTTTTAATGAATGGGTGAGGACACAGAGATATCGCATTTAGAATAAGTCATTAAAAAAAATGTTGGGATAGGAAGATACTTCAATTACTTCTTGCGTACCTTCCGTTTTTCTTAGACTAAGCACAACTTTCAGCACAGAACTCCAAATCACTTCTGTTCGAAGCTCGCTAAGAGTTGCAGAACAATTAGTCAATTCTATATTAAAATCTTCTTCAACTTCAATCTGAATTTAAGAAGAAGTTTTTTACCAACACCAGCATCCAATCATGATTAGCCTTCTGCTTTGTGAGTAAGGACCACATATATTGTTGCTTACGTACAGATGCTGTAAGGAAATCTTTGCAACTTAGCTAATCTTATCCTTCCAGGGTTTTAAGCTGAGATATCGAGATTGATAATGTCGTCCTAAATTTTAATTGATCGATTTTAACCGTGTTATCAAGGAAGTCTAGACGATGAATAAATAAGTTCTCCCGTTAGAGCAACTCAACATATTACTGCTGAATTATTCCTAAATGTTGGTAGCAACAGATTACTATTAACGGTTAGCTTATTGTCGTACAGTTTTCAGCTTACAGAATTCAGATTCTGGGAGAGTAAAGAAAATATCACAAATTACCGTAAGTAATTCTGATGATTTGAAGATACACGCACCTTTAGTTTATTTCGACTAGCTTCAGTACGTGGATTTAGTAATTTTACAAATGCTGGATGTACGCAAAAGTTTTTGTATAAACAGAAAAAAAGTTAAGAACTAAATTAGACTCTGACAACCCCAAAAATTATTGAAGGGCAAAAGCCATCAGCAACCTTACATCAACTATAACTATCAAATGTTAATAAATGAAAATTAACTCACCCTATGATTTCTTCCGGCTCCAACCTGCCATTCTAAAAAATTTAACCACTCATTTTAATTACTAAATTTATTTTACTAAGTATTGCGTCGCATGTTGCACCAGTAGAGTGGATGATGTAAATGATTTTGATTAATAATTATTAGTGTTTGTAATAGAATTACCTCTTTTGCTATGATTGCAACCAAAATAAATAGACAATTGTTGAAAAATATCATCAAAAATTATTTCCCCAAAATAAATAGGCGAATGTAGAAAAATACCATTAAAAAAGTCGTTCCACAAACTAAACTAGACGATTGTTGAATAACAGCATGCGAAACTTATCGTTTCCCCAAAATAATAGCTGCGATTGTTGAATAATATCTTAAATAAATTGTTGCACCAAAAATAAACGGGTGATAGTTGAATAAGCATACACAATTCGTTTCACCTAAATCAGAAATAAAAATGTTTTGCACCAAAAAGATAAGTGATTGTTGAAAATTCTATTAACCGAAAATCGTTTCACCAAAACCAACTAGGATAAAGTTACTACAATTGCAAAAATGCTGCACCCAAATAAACCGGTGAATAATGAAACATTATTATAACTATAAAAGTTGTTGAAAAAGTGTGAAAAAATATGTTGTTATAAAATTATATGTTTAATTTGTCAATAACCGTTATAACAGCATCAAAACCTTTTATACACAAGGAAGGTTTTATTTGTTTTTTAGTAAAATTTTAATCTATCATACAGTCGTCTCGTATTAAAGCTGGATTTTAAGAATTGTTGATTTCATTGTACTAATTGAAATTAGAGTATTCTTTAAGGCTATTTACAGGCATTAATGCCATTTAAAACTGACAAAATATATACCTTTTTTATGTATACAAATACTAACTTTTTAATTTTTACACACAAAACAGATTTCATATTCTTTTGTTTTGTATAGGAACAACTTTATTATTATTAGTTTTAATGTTTGTTTATGTAAACAATAAATAAGTTAAATAAATTTTATTTTAATTGAAAGGTTCATAAAAAAATTCGTTAAGATTCACATAGTTTATACACAACCATTCGACTGCTACGAATTTAGCATTTACACGCGCTTGTTTTTGTAAAATAAGATAAAGGCGAAACAAAAGAAAATCACAAAAAAATCGTTGAACAATTTGAAATAGAACGAATAAACCAACCCGGTGAGTCAACTCCAACTCTTGGTTATCCGGCTCGATGGACCATGAAGCTAAATCTTCTACTAAATTTATTTGTGAATTTGTTTGCTATAATTTACAACTCCAAAGTTAAATTTTAATTCTAGTAATTTTTTAAATCGTATTTTTATTTGTTTCACAAATTAAAATGTCTTTTATGTACCTTTATTTTATTCAACAACTGTTAGCTTATTTAGAAATAGAGTTATTTTTAGCCATTTATTCAAAAGTCACATACTGACTGGAATTGATTGTGGAATCCGTTTAACATTTCAGAGGCAATACGAATACTTGAGGGGCATGTTAATATGATGATAGTATATTATCCGAATGGCAGTATACACAATACGCATGGAGGGATCAGTTTTTATTGTTTTGAAATTTTTTTTATTTTTGATCTACGGGTGTGACAACCCCGCGTACTCCAGTCCCTGCTATTGACATACGAGTTAACGTGAGATATCACATACCACTGGCAATAGCAGTGAGATATCACTAGCCAACGTGACATCTTAGGGGTGGTGGCGGATGAACTGTATTCAGTCAACGGTAGCACCCTCAATCTTAGCTGTGAAATAATCCTTGATGATGAGACGCTATTGCTTTCTTAAGGAAACGAGCCTTCGTATAACTATGTGTGGCCTTTATTCTTTAAGAAAGACAGTGCGTCAGGGGATCAAGGAATATGCAACCGGCTGGATTATTGGCAACTACATTTTTGTTTTGTTCCAGCAAATTTTTGTAAAAATTTGCTATTTGTTTTTTAATTTACTTTTATTTTCTCTATTCTATCATAAAATATTGGCCTATGTCATATTTTGTCAGTGATAGGATTTTTTGTTTAGTTATTCATTCTTTAAAAAAAATATAAAAAAACAAAAAAAGAAAGATTTACGTCCATCAACACCTTTGAACGCATGTTGTTGTGGGACCTTGGTCTTAAAAGGTTTTTATGTGTTATTGTGATACATATTGTAATTCCTACTACACAACACATTTTATTAAAAAAAAAAAAAAGTTAAGAGTAATGCGCCAGTTTTTCGAATATTATCCAAAACGTGTGATCTCTGATTTGAAAAAAACCAAACACGCGAAAAATAAAAATAACGAAGTTTCAAATTACGTATTTAAATATTTATATACGAAAACTTTATATTCCAAATCGAAAAAAACGCATCGGTCAAAATTTGTTTTTATGGTATTAATCGTCTATTGACAATTAAAAGCTGAAATTCCTTCTGCCCTGTGAAACCTTAACCTCACAAAATAATAATCTAAACTCAACTTAAGCCTTTCAAATAAATCAAAACTAAAACAGAACTTTAATACGTCAAAACTATGAAAACAACTCAAACATGCAATAAATATTCATCTCTTTTGAATTCATTTCAATTTTGATGAATTTTAACAAATTTATTGCAATTTTTAAGTCAAAACTCAATATAATTTGTAAAAATTTGTTATACATTCAAACACAAAAAAAATCTATTTGCATGTTGAACTTCCAATGCCTTTCAAATGTAATTAAACATAATTTTTCATTATGAAGCAAATTTTGGTTTGTGTATTTGTACAGTGTGGATCATGAGTTGCTTATCAATTTTATTCGGACTAAATATACTCTTACTTTCATTCAAAATCGGTTATATCTTCCAATGGGTAGAGTTTTGAAATTTCACAGACTGTCAGGCTTCGATGGGAACTTCAATTTTTATAATATAAGCCGTTTGTTGCAATTTTAAATCTTAAACTTATCATTGATCGTAGTTGCTTTTTATCAAAATCAAAAGACATTACTTAAAGTTATAGAAGTTTAAAATAAAGTTGATTGTAAAGTCTTACTTAGTCCAACTTTCAACAAAATCGATGGCTGTTGAAAGTAGTGTGTTCGTGTACCTGCGTGTGTGCTGCGTTTTAATAATCAAGTCATGTTTAATAATAAAAGGTTAACTTCATTCAAAACAGCCTTCATTAATGTATTTTGGAAATTTGTTAAAAAAATAGCCGGCTCAACGGACCATGAAAAATTAAGTTTAAGTTTCAGTTGTTGCTTGCATATCATCAGCGCCGTAGTTTAACTTTAAGAGGCCCTGTGCACAACATCGTATGGGGCCCTATGCAAAGACTAAATTTTTTTTTTAAATGTTATAGAATTCATTTTTATTGTTTTTTACTTAAAAAAAATATGTAGAAATTATAAAGGAATTTTCCTAGCTTTTTGCTGGCAAATTCATTAATTATGTAATTATAATTAATTGTTCTGGCTGTTGCATTTTCAATTGTCAGTATTGCTAATCCAGAAAAGCCTTTCTTGTGACATTGCAGACCGTAGATAATTTTCAATTAATTTCAGTTTTGAAAACGACCGTTCACAATGAGCAACGGTAATTGGTATTGTTAAAATTATTATATGAACGATGCATACATTTTGATACATAAATAGTTCTTCCAAATCATTTCTATAATAAATTCCAAATTCTCCATTATAGTTTAATTATCTGCTAAAATATATCTTAAAATAGAAAGTTCATTTTTGAACGTGGAGTCTTCAATATCCAATTCTAAGTGTTTGACCTAGATGTGCACAATTAGTATTGAATTAATTTGTATTCATAGCTTTTAGCTTTTAGCTTCAAATCGTTCTTGCAATGAATTTATCACAGTATGGATTAATTTATTAAAATAAGGCTGTTTAAATTTATTTTCAGCAGTAAGAGTTAGATGGTTACACTCATCATCAATTTCAGGAATGAGCTCACCTATATCAATACCATCACAGCATTGAATTTGTCCAATTTCTTCTTGTGGTTCAACTCCGTCATTTGTATATCGTCATATATATCATTTATTTTATTTTTTGGATCTGTATAATAACAATAGTCAGCTAATCTTTTGAGATTACGTACTCGGCTAGGTTCTGGTGATTTATCAAAACATTCTCTGTTTCTATTTGTTAATATTTGGGTATCACGTACAGGCCGTTCGGTAAACTGTGCTATTACATTTATTGCTAACGATATTTCTTGTGCTTCTTTTATAACCTCTTGGAAATAGTTTTTAAGTCAGCAAGCAATAAATAACATAGCCCTTGTATGTTGTAATGCAATATTGATTGCCATATCCTTTCGATGAAGCAATTGGCTGAATATGTGAAGCTTTGATAGCAAGTGATACCAAATTGTTGACAATACAATAAATTCATAAGAATTTATTTGTTTTCTTAAAGATACAGCAAGAGTTTTACAATCTGGATAGCTATTCTTAAGTTCATCTAATGCAAAACTAATTTCTTTTATCTAGAGATATTTGACGGCTTTTATACTGTTAAAGCGATATTCACATTGAAATATTTTGCTTGAATGGCCCATCGCTTTGTCGATGCAGCAAAAACCTTATATAAATTATTTAATGTAGTGAAATAATTTTGACTTTTAATAGTGTTTTTAACACTATCTGCTATCACTAGATTGATGTTGTGTCCACCACGTATACCATGCGTATATCATGCTTTGTGATTAATTTCTAAAATTCGACATTTCACTCCCTTACCTTCTCCTTTCATATTGCTTGCGTTGTCATACGACTGACCACGACAATCAGCAATTTCGATTCCTAATAGTTTTAATTGCTCAATAAGGACGTTTGCTAAATTTTCGCTAGTTGAGGTCAATATATTTACAATACTTAAGAAACTTTCTTGTATACTTGGCTTTTGGTCCGCTATTTTAACATACCGAATAATAATGAATAACTGGCTTTTTTTGGCAAACATCTGGTGTAGAATCTATCATTACGGAAAAGTACTTCGATGATTCAATATTACTTACTAATATGTATATGAAAACTCTAGAAGCTAGTTGTAATGCCTTGTTCAAATTAAGGTTATTTTAAGACATTAAGTCCTTAACTTACATTGAATGCATCCATGTGTCGGCAAAGTAGAGCGAAAGACATTAAATTTCTAATGACATTAAAAAAAGACCATAAGACCTTAATTGTCATTTTAATGTTTTCTACTTCTTTAGCAAATTCATATTTTTTATAGTTTAAATTTATTTTTGGAGTTTTATTATATTGTTAGACATTCTTCAGCAAAAAATTCATTTCATTAGAAAAATTTCAGTTGGCTGGGAGAAAATATTTAGTATTTTTTTAATAATTTGGTTTAATATTTTAGCCATTTTTCTTTTTATTTGCCCATTAGAGTTAAACAATTTGAACAATTAATTAAAGTTAAACCAAATTTGTATATTTTTCTAACAATCATTTAATTTTATTATCTTATGAAGGAACATCATGAATCTTATGAAGGAAAATGAAATGTCAAAATGATATTGATTAGAACGGTGTTGTTAAAAGACAATAGCAATAAGCTTAAAAGACTACTTTATCGATAAATTTAAATACCGTAAATTGTCCGAAGCCTAAGATAATTTCGTTTTTAACCATCGGTGAAAAATATGATTCACGCTAACTGCACACTCCCCTAACCAGCAACACAAATTTAATTCGAAAAGTGAAAATTACAATTTAAAATTCAATATACAAACGAATCCTTTAATCTAAAATTAATACGTAGTACTGCACTAATATTAACGGTATTAAATTTAAACCAGAATTTAAAACGCTCCCTATATCACTCCTTTAATTCGTTCTTTTAAAGCGAGCAACTTGAAAAATATTTTCAAATACAGTCGTGAAAATTAAAAATAGTACATTTTGCAAAAAGAGATGAAAACGCTGCTTTTTCCTGCTTTTTCCTCGGCGCTAACGCGTCTCGTGAACAAATTTTCACTCACGTAAAATGTTTTAATCTCGCGTAGGAAATGCAATTTTTTCTATGACAGTTAATTTTTAAACGAAATTTATGATAAATTATTAAATTAGAAACCAACATAATAACATTCAACATGCATATTCTAATTTTTCATGGTTGCGTTGTTTTAAAAATTTTGTAAAATTATACGAAAATACCATAGCGACTACAATTTGTTATTTAGCGAAAATGATTTTACACTAGATAAAAAAACATGTTCACAGGGGATTAAGTCTGCTTGAAAATAGACTTTTCAACTCATATCATAGAAAAATATCGTTATTACTCCTAAATTGAAATACGTAAATATTTTGTTTCATTTGCTCACAATTTTTGTTTCAAAATTGAAGCTTTCCTTCGATTTGAAAATATAAACAAGTCATTTGTCTGAATGTTTTCTTCAATTATTTAAATTTCTTCAAATTGCTATTTAAAAATATAAAAAAGGATAGCGATAAATATGTACTAATTTTCTTTATCTGCATATGAAATGAACGAAAATAAAATTAAATCCAAAGGATTGAAATCAAAACAGTAAAAAATTTACTAATTTTTAAGTAATGGCTCACTAGAATAGCGTTAAAACTCAAAATTCATTTCTACATTAAATAAATATTCGTTTTTTATCGAAAATTGAACGTAGAATACGATGGTCTTACTAAACGCTCTTTATTTTTGCTATAAAAATCGATTTTAACATTTTATTTGTTTTTAACAATAGCAATTTGTTAATAATTTTTATAAATAATAATTTTTATACTTTAAAAGACAACAGACAAAATGTGTCTATCTTTACCAGAACCAAAGTTATTAATCTTTGAAAATAAGTCTTCAAGCCAAAAATCACGTACTTCTTGAACTTTAGATCCGCTCTATTTCACCTAAAAAAAAAAGAAAAAATCCTCGAACAAGCATATCTTTTAATCTGTTCGGTATGTAAAAGAATGACCCATATATGGAATTTTTTGTCGTCCCGCGCTTGATAAATTAATTTATTTCTAACAGTAAAACTATTTTCTCCATTATTTAAAAATACGTTTTTTATAGGAAATAAAACGTAGAATACGATGGTCATACTAAAACCTCATTTCGTGGTTGGGACAACGACTAAAGATCGATTTGGACATTTTATTTGTTTATAACAATAGGATGTTATATATTATTAATTTTATTTTTTTTTTAACCAGCATCTTCTAATTTTAAAATTAAATTAAAAGTTTCTATCTTTAATAGAACCGAAGTTATGAATATTTGAAAATAACTTGTCAAGCCAAAAATCACGAAATTCTCGAAATTTAGAATCGCTATATTTTCTAAAAAAAAAATCCTCGAACACGTCTTTTTTCTCGATATAAAACCAATAAAAAAATTTTCAGCCAAATCAAAAATGTGTCGGTCGGAAGACCAGTTCGGTTTGTAAAAGAATGACGTATTAAGTATACAAATTATATGATGATTGTTTCCTACAAAAAACAAACAGCAAAAAAGCAACTGAATTAATTATATTATGTATATTTGTTTTAAATGAAATCATATATTTAACAAGATTTGTTTGAAAGTTAAACATTTTGAATTTTCATCTTTGTGTTTTCTTTCAATTCGTGGTATTTTTTGGCTATTGGAGAAGTTTTTCTAATGTATTTACTATTTGGGGGCCCCAAAAAATAAGGGGCCCAGTGCGATTGCACCTGTTGCACTTGCGTAACTACAGCGCTGCATATCATGACATATACATACCTTCAATTTCTCGCCATTTTCGAATAACACGAAAATAAATTGTTGGAACTATTTTCATATTCTCAAAAAATTATTTCACATGATACTTATGGTCCACCCGATGCATGAATTTTTACTAAAATATAGAAAAAAAAAACACAAAATTACAACAAATATAATAAATAAAAAAACATTTTTGCATATAACAAAAAACCCTTAAAACAAATGGTTTTTCGCGACCTCTATATTTTGATTAATTGTTTAAATTAAATATGTTCCATGAAATACGATGTGGTCATGTGTCAGCTTGAATTTTTTTGCTGAATAATATTTGCTTTATTTTTTGTTTCTACTTTATTTTAACTATTGTTGCTTATATTTAAAAAAAAAAACAAAATGTTGAGGGTGGAAAATATGCATACATTTGCATTTTGAGTTTAAATGAACGTACGGCTCAACAAAATGCAAAGGGTGCTGTTAAAATTGTAATTACAACAACAATATTATTTTGCTTATTTTCGTTTTTTTATGAGTTAATTAATATTCATATATTTTAAATTGTATGACGTGTCGTTGCAAAGTGAATTTTATCAAAAGTTAAAATTTATGATCCATGTGAAATAAAATTGAAACAAAATTTGAGATAAAATGAAATTAATATTAGGGTTAAATTTGGCTTTTTATTGATGGTTATGGTTTTAACAATCTACTCAAAGATCATATTTGCTCGTTCTATGTCGGTGATTAAATATTTTTCTTGTTGTAACAGGCTTGTGGTAAAAAGCATTTTTCTATATCTCTGTCTGTTGAGATATATACAATCTAGCTAACTCATGCTGCAACTTGGATAATATAACACTGACAAAACATATAAAACAGCTTCCAATAGTTTTTTCTTTTATTCCACATTCATCAATTTCAGTTTGAATAGTAATTTGTCAATTCAACAAAATGGAGCAAATGGAAAATGAACCAAATGACAGAAATTAGAATTATTGTTCTTACAATATGTTATAAAATTGAAAAAAAATGAAACTTTTGTGTTGGGATGAATCTGTGAATGTGAATCTAACAAAAATTGAGCATGCAGTGAAAATGATTTAATAGATTTTTGGATGAGAAATTTTAATTTTTTTCCTTCATCGTTTTGGTTGATTTGCAATGTATGTTATTGAAAAATGCATTGTCGGTAATATGTGTAACTTGTGTTGATACTATGGGAGTTTTATAAAGTTTATTTCATCCAATTTTAAAGCATTTTGTTCTTTTTTATTACTATTAAACGGTTGCTGCGGCGTATTGATTATAGAGTTTGGTTTCTAATTCCTTTGTTGTCAGTACAAACAATTTTGTCACATTTCTGCGTGTACAAAAATATTAAATTTGAAAATCCGTGTCTTTAATCATTTTTATATCCACGGTTGAAAATTGGGTGGAAAGGAATAAATTGCAAGTAATTCAATCTATCTGAAAATTGAAAAAAATTAATCAAAAAGTGTGTCTGTAGGTGTTTGTGTAGAAGGATTTGTCAGTCGGGCAAATATGGTTTCCTTGCATAAAACGTAGGTATATGATGTGGGTTCACATGAAAATAGAACTTTTTTCTAGAATTGAGCAATGTGAGTTTTGTGAATCGTTTGTTGTAAAACAAATTGAATACTTTGAAATAGGGATGCGAAAAATATATCGAAATTTCAATATATTTATGGTTTTTGAAAAAATATCGATAATTATCGACGATATTATTTTACTTGACATATCGATATTAAATTTGAAGTTACTTAAACGATTTTTATATATTTATATATTATTTTTGTTCACATATTCAATATATCCGAATTATTGATTGTTTGGACTTATGAGTTAAGCAACGATAGAAAGCTTTTGTTACCTAATTTATTATGAAATACAGGGTGAGCGAAAAGTCACCATGGAGTTTACAAATTTAATAACTTTTTCGTTTATATATTTTTTATTTTTTTTTTTCTGATTGTAAAATATACAAAAAGGAAATTATTTTACACTAAGTATGGAAAATAATGTCACTTAAATGTCACCCGTTTTCAGCTTCGCAATGATGGGCTCGTTTTAGAGCATTTTCCAGCTCCATCCTGATGAAACCACATCTCAGGTCTGTTTTCAAGTACATAACATAAAAAATGTTCAATCATAAACCGATACCGCCCTCCATTTACGGTTACAGCACTTCCAATTTTATTTTCGAAAAAGCTTGAATGAAAATCAGCTTCATCACTCATAATCAGATTTTTAATAAATCTGATTTCATTTCAGGCTAACTGTTGAAATTTAGACGTTGCTTATGATCTGTGGGTTTTAATTCTTGCACAACTTACACCTTATATAGAGACAACAATAAATTTTTTTTAAATGCGCGGTAGTGACGTACGAGCCATTCCTAGCAGTGCAGAACCCTTTCTGGTAGATATTTCTGGTGTTTCGTTAACACTTTGCTCTACACGTTCAATATTTTCCGCAGTGCGAATTAAACGTGGTCTACCGGTTCGAAGCAAATCTCTTACGGCACCCTGTTGGTGGTGACGATGAATTAAGCAACGAATCATTGCTTCTGACTTCTGAGGGCGAAATTCTGACGTTAAAATGTTGACGATAAATAGCAAATTCTATTATTCTGGTTCTCTGTCAGTTGTGAATCTCTCCATTATTTATTCTCCAGGTGTTATTTATATAATCTGAAAACAAAATAAAAAAAATTTAGAAACAAAAAAGTTATTAAATTCTTAAACCCCATGGTGACTTTTGGCATTTCTTGTATGCTAGAACCCTTCCTTCGTTGTTAAAAACGATATAATGGTAGTGTTCAGTCGTGCAATATGATCAAAAATATCGAAAAAAATAGTTGGTTTTCGCCAAACATTATAAGTCACTATTATTTACTTCTAATTAAACTATACGGGAAATTAATAAAAATCATGTGAATCGGGACTTGGTAAAATAGCTAATTTCCAGGGAATTCCCGACCGGTGTATGCCGCGATGCAAACTCTACTTCTGTAAAGTTATTATGACAAATGAAGATAGCGGTCGTATTTTTAAGTTTTAAATTGAAAAACGTTTTTGTAATTCATGTGTTCATTTTCTCGTTATTTTTTTAACGATAAAATAAAAAATATCAGCCACCAAAATATTTGACTTATGTGTGATGGTGCCTCTGACTTGGCAGTGGACTGTAGTAGATAATTCGATGACATCAAGTGAAGAGCCAGAGAGCCATCAACTTATAGTTTTTAGTTGAAAATTGGTTGATGGATTTGTATGTAGGTAATGTTTCAATATCGCAATTTCAATTTCCGCATGGAGGGATCAGTTTTTATTGTTTTGACATTTTTTTTTTTTATTTTTGATCTACGGGTGTGACAACCTCGCGTACTCCAGTCCCTGCTATTGACATACGAGTTGACGTGAGATATCACACACCACTGGCAATAGCAGTGAGATATCACTAGCCAAGGTGTCATCTTAGGGGTGGTAGCGGATGAACTGTATTCAGTCAACGGTAGCACCCTCAATCCTAGCTGTTAAATGATCCTTGATGATGAGACCCTGTTGCTTCCTTGAAGAAATGAGCCTTCATATAATTATGTGTGGGCCTTTAATCTTTAAGAAACAGAGTGCGTTACAGGATCAAGGAATATGCAACCGGCTGGATTATTGGCAACTACATTTTTGTTTTGTTTCAGCAAATTTTTGTCAAAATTTACTATTTACTTTTTAATTTACTTTTATTTTCTCTATTCTTTCATAAAATATTGGCCTATGTCATATTTTGTCAGTGATAGGATTTTTTGTTTAGTTATCCATTCTTTAACAAAAAATATAAAAATACAAAAAAAGAAAGATTTACGTCCATCAACACCTTTGAACGTATGTTGTTGTGGGATCTTGGTCTTAAAAGGTTTTTATGTGTTATTGTGACACATATTGTAATTCCTACTACACAACACATTTTATTAAAAAAAAAAAAATATAAAATGATGAGTCAATATAACTTGCACCTCAATATGGCGCTTAAACATAAATTACGCCTAACAAGACGTGCGATGACAAATAATGCTAATAACTTGGTGATCGATGATGAACTTGAATGATGGTTCAGTATATTGCTGATATTTCAATATAATATGATGAATCAATATAACTTGCACCTCAGTATGGCGCTGCAACATAAATTACGCCTAACAAGACGTGCGATGACAAAATAAGGCTACTAGCTTAGGAATGACTGTTGTAAGCTTAATGAACCAGTGTATCAGCTAATATTTGAAATCACGATAGTGCTTCTTGCCTAAAACGGCAAAATAATGAATTTTATTATTCGGATTTTGTTTTTTCCAAATAGTTTCGAGTTCTTAATTTTCGTGTTAAATTAAAAATGTAATTCTCTATGTAAATTATATTTCATCGCCTCGCCATCAATTTGAATAATACAATAAGACAAATTTCATGTAACTTGTATAATCTATTTATAAATACAATTAAACTCTAAAATGTTATTGTGTTTTGAGAGAATTTAGTTTATATTTGTGCTACTTAATAATGGTTCAAGACCATTAGTGATTGTGGAAACTACTGTACCGGAAGAAGTTTGGAAATAAATTTAATTCATCATATGGTTGATACAACAACAATTTATTTGCTGCCTTTTGTGTTTACTTTACGTGAACAGTAAAATTGTTAAATCATAACCGAAGATTCAGCTTAATCAACACATTCAAAGTAACTCATTATATTGGATACAACTCTATCTCGTATCATCATATTCATCTCCTGGAGAATTCAACGCCACTAGCAGCCAGTTTCTATAATAAAATCTACTTCCACTCAACGCAGTATCATCCAAAAATTAATAAATTGAAAGGAATTATGTGGTGATGACACTTCTCCTAATTAGGGCGCATGGTAGAAATTCCAATCACTAAACGTGGTAATAGAATATATTTTCATTAACAGCAGCAAATTTTTCTTCATGTCCAACATGGTGGCCATACAGGCAAAAAAAACATATTCATCATATATTCATTATGCTCATGACATGAAATCGAAGATCAACTGCAAAACAAAAAATACACACCAAATGTTACTCTGATTACTAATTTCTTTATTTTAAATTATCGGTTTTTTTAACTTTAAGCTAATTATAAAGATTTACAACATTATTTTAGCAAACAAAAAATCAAGAAGAACCATCACTTCAAAAACACAAACAAAAAAGAGATCTTCTAGCCTAAACGCTAACATAATATAGGCTCAAAAATCACACCTTTGTGTGACTGCACATGTTTCCAACACTGCATTCATTAGTGCTCAAAAACTGTCTTATCGACATAACAATGCCAAATTTCGCTAAGTCGTGAAAACGCGAACTCAACCGATGAAAGCTCAATGTCAAAATGACATTTCATAAACAATAACATTATCAAAATATTCAAAACACGGTAAGAATACTTGATCAAATAACAAATAATAAAATTATTAATAGCTTTCTTTTTCTTCTTACAGTGCATGATTCTATGGAATGAAAACGCTACCAGCCGAATATGTCCACGAATCATCGCAGACAACTTGTAAGTTTGAATAAATTCATATCTTGATTTTATATTTGCAGGTAAAAACAAATGTTCAGCGTTAACAATGTGTATAATAAAATAAATTTAAATTTCAGCAAACCGAAATGAAACATGGCAAACAAAATATATTAAAAAAATAATAATAATTTTTTTAAATCACTAAAATTAATTATTCAAAGTGCCCGTTTGTTTTTTGTGTTTGCCTTCATTACCTAACTCTAATTTTAAATGAAAATAGAATGAAATTTGTCAATTTATTATTACGAAAGTCATATAATCTCATAAAAAGTTAAAATAAACCATTTTAAATGTAAAATAATTTTTCCATTAAATCATTCTTTTGTTTATAATTATTATTATCATTAAATAAATCTCGTTTCGCTTTGTTTTTTATTATTCGTAAATGTGTGTACATATATGTATTAAGGCGTTTTACGACATGTTCACGGTATGATGCAGATCAAGTGCATAAATGGTTATTATTGTGCACGGGATTTTGTATTATGCACTATTAATGGGCATTTCATGAATTTTTTAAAAATTGTTTTACCGGAAGCTTGGAACAGTCAGCAAAAGCTCTGAATTTGATTAATCGCTGCATCTAACAAGTCATTAATCTACCTATGTAAGAAATCGAACTGGCGGTAGAGTGGGACCTAGAAAAACACACTATGGAAAAGACACCGTTGACAGTGATTTGAAATTTTTGTTAGATATAAAGTTCTGTAACCAAAAAATAAGCTTGCTTGTGAGTGTCATAGGATCTTAATATTAGATTGTTGCATACCAGATTTTTGTATCATCCTTTCTCGAATGATTTGGTAATATTATAAGAGCAACACTAAAACTATGGCTTCCAAGTAACTTTTTTCAGATATGAGCGACAAAAGAATGTAAATTCTCTTTTGCTCTTCCCTTACGGAATTCACATTGTCTTTTATTAAGTATTTTCGAAAACTCTAAGAAGCTTATTATTTTAAGAGGATTAATGTATTTACTTCTCATATGCTTAACAACGACAAAATCGTAATAGTTATGTTATTTGTTGGCTTCGTTTAAGAACCTTTTTTTAAAATGACTGTACACACTAGCCGTTTTCCATATTTTGAGAAAAATCCTTTTCTTATATGACAAATAGATTGTTTGAGCAGGGATTGGTTCTAACTCTTTCGTAAATCTTTTAAGAATAATTGGAGGAATACGATCAGATTCAGATGCCTTGTTAGCATTAATTTGCAAAAAATATTTTGCGGATTTTTTTACTAAAAATCATCCGCGCTATTTTGTAAGAATCTCTAAAAATTGGTTTTTGTTGGAAATTAGGTTCTACTAATAAAAAATTTAAGAAGAAATAATTGCCCTGTATATATGCCTTTTCTGTTGGTTTAATGACGGGTATAACTCTATAAATAAGAGAAACCTAACGAAGAGTTACAAAAATTTCCTTGAGTAGCATCTATATGAGCAATTTCGCGCAAGTTCAGCAAATTTTTGGGATATTTTGACTTGACCCCTTTTAATTTTGATTATTTTTTGTTCATAGATAGTCTTTCATAAATAAAAAATACAAGTTCTCTCAGAATTTATTTTTCGACTAGGGGTCTTTACAGGGTGCCCCTCAATTTTTTGTTATTTTGTGATGTGAGTGCATTTTGACGAGCGATAGTAGAAAAACTACTCAATCGATTTTCATAAGTGATATGTCGTTGAATAGGTATTAGAACAAAGTTTTTAAAAATGTACACTGTTAATTTTTTGAAATAATTTTTAACGGTGTAACATAAAAAAAAAACTTTGTAATTGAAGAATAGATGGCGCCACACCTTTTTTTTTTTAAAACTAAATTGAAGCTTATTTTATATCTAACAACTTGTGAAAGTTTAGGACTTTCATAATGACTTTAGGAATTTAGGTAAGTCATAATGACTTTAGGAATTTAGGTAAAATAAGTAAATCATTTTTAACAATTGTATTTATTTTATTTATTGTACTACATATACAATTTTTATAATATTTTAAAAAGTTCATCTAATAATGAAATATTTGATATTTAACATAAAAAAAAATCTCTTAGTTTATAACGCCATCCTTATAGATTTCCTTCAGAACAAAAAAAACTGATTCCCGACAGTCATATGCACAACGAATTTTTTCTTTAAAACCAAAAATTACGCATCTCCTAAACTTTCACAAGTAGTTACATATAAAATAAGCTTCAATTTAGTTAAAAAAAAGGTATCTTTTCTTCAATTACAAAGTTTTTTTCTTATGTTACACCGTTAAAAATTATTTCAAAAAATTAACAGTGTACATTTTTAAAAACTTTGTTCTAATACCTATTCAACGATATTTCATTTATGAAAATCGGTCGAAAAAAAGTTGTAAGAGAACTTGTATTTTTTATTTATGAAAGACTATCTATAAACAAAAAATAATCAAAATTAAAAGGGGTCAAGTCAAAACGTTGTTGAATCTTCGTGAAATTGCTCATATACTCTCTGCATCTATTTACCTTCCTATTTACATTGCAACTTAGGTTATCATCAGTTTTGTTCTGGTTAAACTTTCAAAAATAATTTTTGAAGATTTTAATTGAGTTTTTGCATTAACTTGGAAGCCATAGATCAGTCTTCGAAACAATCAATCTATTTGGTAAATTAGTGTTGATTATATTTATGCTCATCATGTTTTCAAGAAAAGTATACTAAATAAAATTTTTTGTTTAATAACAATACTATAGCTTTCATTGTAGATCCTTAAAAGGACCTTTAACTCTAAACTCTTACTTACATCAGTGGTGTGGCAGCAGTGCCTGGAAATCTATCGACTGACAGTGATATAGGGCAGGATCTTGCACTGTAGTATTGTGCATTGGTCAAGCAAGTCTACTTTATTTGACTCGACTGTTTTTTGTACCATTAACGTGGGACAAAAAATGAAAAAATATAAACAATAATACGACAAAAATACAAACGTATATCGATATACTAAACAATAACAAAAAAATAGATGGAGACTCTGTGGACGATGAAATGGGTCCGAATAAGACAAGATTAATCAATGCTAGCGTAGCTAAGGGAGGACTAGTCAACACTCTTGAATCAGTAGATGTAATAATCAAACACAATTAAGCCAATGAAAGCGTGTAATCACCCTAAGATGCATCTGGGCCAAAACTTGATTCCAGATCGTAGGCAATCTGAGTTGGATGGGGAAAGAAGTTGGCTAAGGATAAAACCTTGGTCGATACAAACACCCAGTACATTCTTTTTCATGCAGATAGTGAGAAAGTAATATCTAATCAGAAAGCGAAAATATTTTGTATGTTCTTCTGTAATGTTTCTTGGATCAGACATGACGATGGTGCTGGATAAGCTTGAGTTTCGAAAAATTATGTAACATTGCATAAGCGGGTCAGATAATCTCATGACATCACTTGCTAAAAAGTTGGCGATAAAAATATCAATAATTCAGGAGCTGTACACAATTAAAAACGGAGTATGCGGTCTTTTTTTAAGGGCATGCCACATTTTGTCTAAAGTGAGTTCTGAACAAAACAAAACCTGCATAGGATCACATAAAAGTTTTGTTATGCACCTTTGAGTTATCTTCAAGTGATGTAAACGTAGGGATGCAGTTACGGAGCATCTACAATGAAAGACGGTTGCTTTTTGTGTTTGTTTATCTTCGACCAATCCCGGAAATGGCGTGAATTGCCAATACCAAAACCTGGCCTTCATAGTCGGCTGTGGGCTTGAAAACCTTAATACAAACAGTAGGAGTAAATATCTATTAGAGTATTTGGGTAAAACTAATATTAAATTCAGGAGGAGAGCACACTCTTGCAAACGCCTGATGACAAGAAACCATAGATATCACTCTATACTGTAGGTTTCTTCATGAAGATATTTGGAGCTGGAGAGTGCATACATAAATATCTATAAGCGATCACAAATATATTGATTTTCTAGTAGAGCTGATTTGTTGTACTTCAGTGACTTTATAGAGGAGTTAAGAACGAATGGAAGAATTTGCAAAGTTCATGATAATATAAAGACCGTTGATCATCTTAACGACCTGTTAGTCTTAGCTTGTTAGAGTTTGCGTCTCGAAGCTAGGCACCGTGACAAACTAAAACAAACATATTCCTTGGATAGTATTTAAGGATATTACACAGAAAGCAGCCACGAAAAGTAGGAAAAAACGATTGTACTGGATCATGATAAAAATAGTTGTTTGTCTCAGAGCTTTGTCTCAGAGCTATTCGGAGGTTCTTTGAGAGCTACAAACCTTCAGGTCCTGATGGGATTTGGTTGATTATGATAATATAGTATTTGGAAATGATTGAAGATTGACTTTTAATGATTTTTGCTGTCTCTGAATCTAATGGACATGGACCACAGGCCTAGATAAAGATGGCAATCTTTGTTCCAAAACCAGGGCAAATTAACTATTGCAAAGCGATAAACTTCAGACCGATCAATATTTTCTCATACATATTTCCTCATACATATATTTTCTCATACATTTAAAATCTTTGGAGAGATTGATTGACTGGCATATTAGAAAGAATTTCCCTGTAAGCAATAGGCAACATGCTTAAGTATCACACGGAAAAACTCTGTCAGCACTTTTGTTTCAGAGATTGTCTCAGAAGAGACTATCTCTCAAGAAATTTTGAAGAAGAAATTTTAGAATGGAACTCGTTTTGATCAAACACGCTACAACGTGGGAAAATGGAAAATAAACACAAAATAAACTCAAACCTCACCATCACCGTTAGATTTTCTACTAACACATATTTTACTAGTACACTTGTTTGAATTTGACTTAATTGGGACTAAAAATTAACCGGCTCGGTGGACCATGTTTTTATTTCGTTTATATTAAAAATATTACGTTTAAAAATATTGCATAAGCGGGTCAGATAATCTCATGACATCACTTGCTAAAAAGTTGGCGATAAAAATATCAATAATTCAGGAGCTGTACACAATTAAAAACGGAGTATGCGGTCTTTTTTTAAGGGCATGCCACATTTTGTCTAAAGTGAGTTCTGAACAAAACAAAACCTGCATAGGATCACATAAAAGTTTTGTTATGCACCTTTGAGTTATCTTCAAGTGATGTAAACGTAGGGATGCAGTTACGGAGCATCTACAATGAAAGACGGTTGCTTTTTGTGTTTGTTTATCTTCGACCAATCCCGGAAATGGCGTGAATTGCCAATACCAAAACCTGGCCTTCATAGTCGGCTGTGGGCTTGAAAACCTTAATACAAACAGTAGGAGTAAATATCTATTAGAGTATTTGGGTAAAACTAATATTAAATTCAGGAGGAGAGCACACTCTTGCAAACGCCTGATGACAAGAAACCATAGATATCACTCTATACTGTAGGTTTCTTCATGAAGATATTTGGAGCTGGAGAGTGCATACATAAATATCTATAAGCGATCAAAAATATATTGATTTTCTAGTAGAGCTGATTTGTTGTACTTCAGTGACTTTATAGAGGAGTTAAGAACGAATGGAAGAATTTGCAAAGTTCATGATAATATAAAGACCGTTGATCATCTTAACGACCTGTTAGTCTTAGCTTGTTAGAGTTTGCGTCTCGAAGCTAGGCACCGTGACAAACTAAAACAAACATATTCCTTGGATAGTATTTAAGGATATTACACAGAAAGCAGCCACGAAAAGTAGGAAAAAACGATTGTACTGGATCATGATAAAAATAGTTGTTTGTCTCAGAGCTTTGTCTTAGAGCTATTCGGAGGTTCTTTGAGAGCTACAAACCTTCAGGTCCTGATGGGATTTGGTTGATTATGATAATATAGTATTTGGAAATGATTGAAGATTGACTTTTAATGATTTTTGCTGTCTCTGAATCTAATGGACATGGACCACAGGCCTAGATAAAGATGGCAATCTTTGTTCCAAAACCAGGGCAAATTAACTATTGCAAAGCGATAAACTTCAGACCGATCAATATTTTCTCATACATATTTCCTCATACATATATTTTCTCATACATTTAAAATCTTTGGAGAGATTGATTGACTGGCATATTAGAAAGAATTTCCCTGTAAGCAATAGGCAACATGCTTAAGTATCACACGGAAAAACTCTGTCAGCACTTTTGTTTCAGAGATTGTCTCAGAAGAGACTATCTCTCAAGAAATTTTGAAGAAGAAATTTTAGAATGGAACTCGTTTTGATCAAACACGCTACAACGTGGGAAAATGGAAAATAAACACAAAATAAACTCAAACCTCACCATCACCGTTAGATTTTCTACTAACACATATTTTACTAGTACACTTGTTTGAATTTGACTTAATTGGGACTAAAAATTAACCGGCTCGGTGGACCATGTTTTTATTTCGTTTATATTAAAAATATTACGTTTAATATAAAATAATATTCATACAAGTAAAAAAAAAGCTTTAAACTGTTTATGTTATAAACAGCTTAAACGCTACGTTGTAGCGTGTTTGATCACGTATAAGGATTAAAGTATTAGTATAATGATTAAAGTTTAGGATCAGATAGCAAATACCTGCGCATTTGGCATTTAATATATCACATATGATATTTGACAGAAAGTTGAATTGACAATTGAAAATTATGAAAATTTGGCTTTTACTTTTTTGAATTTCGAATAATAAAATATGAAATAAATACAGCAAGTTGAAAATGTTACTAAAAAAATATTGCGACGCTGATGCATAGGTTGACTTCACCACAGCTCTGGAAACATAGTGTTCTGGATATATAATGAGCTAATATCCCTAAAATACTTTAATTAAAAGCTAACCAATAATATTATGGACTTCGTAGCTCTAAAAAAATTTTATCGGAAGTTACAAATGGGAAGTTAGGATGCAGAACTGTTGTAAACCGTACTAAATGTGTATGTTCCAAATTTCATCCAACTCGATTATCAGGTACAGAAGTTATTGAGCTTCCAAAATAACAGGTGCTTGGAGGACCCCCTACCACTTTGTACACTATCGTTAAAAAAACTAATCAGTTCCTTGCCATACATATTTGCATCTTTTTGCAAAGTGTAATCAAAATTACTTAACGAACGAATGTTGTATGCTTCCAACAAACATTGAAACAATAAACAGGTGTTCGGGAGGACCCCACCACTTATCCCAATATTATCCAAAAACTAGTCAATTCTTTGTCAATAAAGTCTTTATCTTTTATCAAAGTGCCATTAAAATTGATTAATGAATGAAATTATGCTCCCAACAAACTTTAAAAACCAAGTGTGAAAAGTCAGCAGTTGTATGGTAGATCCCCCGCCACTATGATCAATGTGTCCCAAAAGATGATAATTATCTTCTTACACTAATTGAAACCTTTCCATAAGTTTCATCATAATCACTTCATTATTGTAGGCTGTAGTGCGCATAAAGACACTGAAAAAACTTCAAAAAAGTACAAAAAAAATTTTTTTACCGGAAGTGAAAAACTGGAAGTGAGGATGCAGAACTATTGTAAACCGTACTACATACTCATGTACCAAGTTTCATCCAATTCGCTTATCAGGTACAGAAGTTATAGAGCTTTCAAAAAAACAGGTGCTCCAGGGACCCCCTACCACTTTGTTCACTATCGTTCAAAAACTAATCAGTTCTTTGCCATACATGTTTGCATTTTTTTCCAAAGTGTCATCAAAATTCGTTCACGAATGAATATTTTATGCTCTCAACAAACATAAAAACTTTGTGGAAAAAACCACCTGTTGTATGGTGGACCCCCTAACCCTTTATCCAATGTGCTCCAAAAGCTGACAAAATCTTTTTCATGATATTTAAAAGCTTTTCGCAACGTTTCATGAAAATCGATCGGTAATTGTAGGCTACAGTAGGGATAAACACCTGAAAAAAAAACTTTTTAACCGGAAGTGACAAACCAGAAGTTGGTATGCAGAAATTTTGGAAACAGTACTAAAACCTTAAACTAAGTTTCAATAAGATCATAGCCCAGGATCAGAAGTTATTCAAGATTTAAACTTAGAGGTGTTCGGGAGACCCCCGCCATTTTGTCCAAATTTAAAATGAATCCATGCAAATACTGACTTTTCACACTTTGTTTAAGTTTGTTGGGAGCATACAGACTTTATTCATTAATTTATTTTAATGACACTTTGAAAAAAGATGGAGACTCAAGTAACAAAGAACTGATTAGTTTTTGGATAATATTGGAATTGAGGTCCTCCCGAACACCTGTTTAATGTGTCACACTTTTTTCAATGTTTGTTGGGAGCACACAGCTTTCGTTTGTGAACGAATTTTGATGACACTTTGGAAAAAAATGCAAACATGTATGGCAAAGAACTGATTAGTTTTTGAGCGATAGTGAACAAAGTGGTAGGGGGTATCCCATAAACCTGTTTTTTTAAAGCTCTATAGCATCTGTACCTGATAATCAAATTGGATGAAAATTTGTACATAAGCATTTAGTATGGTTTACAAAAATTGTGCATCCCAACTTCCGGTTTTTTACTTCCGGTAAAAAATTTTTTTTTTAAATTGTTGGCAGTTTTTTCAGTATCTTTATGCACACTTCAGCCTACAATAATGAAGCGATTATGATAAAACTTATGAAAAAGGTTCCAATTAGTGTGAGAAGATAGTTATATTCTTTTGGGACACATTGATCAAAGTGGCGGGGGTTCTACCATACAACTGCTGACTTTTCACACTTTGTTTTTAAAGTTTGTTGGGAGCATACAGATTTCATTCATTAATCAATTTTAATGGCACTTTGAAAAAAGATGAAGACTTTAATGACAAAGAATTGACTAGTTTTTGGACAATATGGGGATAAGTGGTGGGGTCCTCCCGAACACCTGTTTATTGTTTCAATGTTTGTTGGAAGCATATAACATTCGTTCGTTAAGTAATTTTGATTACACTTTGCAAAAAGATGCAAATATGTATGACAAGGAACTGATTTGTTTTTTTTAGCGATAGTGAACAAAGTGGTAGGGCACTCCAAGCACCTGTTATTTTGGAAGCTCAATAACTTCTGTACCTGATAATCGAGTTGGATGAAATTTGGAACATACACATTTAGTACGGTTTACAACAGTTCTGCATCCTAACGTCCGCTTTGTCACTTCCGATAAAATTTTTTTTTACTTTTTCTCGTACAACAGAACTTATGTTTGTTGGGATACCACTGCCTGCTTTAATAATTTTATTATTAGAACTACGAAGTCCATAATATTGGTTAGCTTTTAATTAAAGCATTTTATGGATATTAGCTCATTATATATCCAGAACACTATGTTTCCAGAGCTGTGGTGAAGTCAGCCTATGCATCAGCGTCGCAATATTTTACTCTAATATATTCCACTGAACTTAAAATTTTCTTAAGGACGAACTAAAATTTTAGGTTGAACAACATACTATCGCCACGGGTAAAACATGCAAAAATAATATTGCACAAATAATTGTATTTAATATATAGTGTTAGTTAAAACGCTCAATTGGCATCATTGTTATAACAATAATTGTTTTCATTTTCATTTTAAAATTTTATTAACAATTACTCACTCCCCGAACAAATTCAACCCCAAGTCATATCTCAATTCGTTCATTTTGAACAAGAGAAATTAAAACAAATAAATTCAAAGTAATAATTACCTGATAATTAGTTTCCGTTTTGTGGACTGATGAAAAAGAAGCAAGTAGAAGTAATAAAATAAGTTACAAGACGAAAGTGTATCATATTAGCACAAAAGACTAAAATAAAATAGAAGACCATTACACAATATTTTTTCATTGCAAATCATTATCATCACACGTACAGTTATTTTCATCAGGATTCGCCTAAGCCTACCAATTATACAACATTATGACAATTTATGTGCTAAATTGGAAAGAAAGGAGACAACTTTTATCTACATCAATTTGTTTTTGAGTTGTATGAGACGATGTGTCGTTGGTGTGTTTCATTACTAGAACTCTCGTTTTAACGATTAGTTTAAAATAGTTTTTACGGTTTTTGAGCTTACCCAAATTTTTACGGACCGTATATTTTCATACTTCACTACAATTTTTAAATCAATTTTCATCTATTTCAATTTCAAATCTCTAAACGTAAATTTCTATTTCCTGCATGTAGTAAATATAATAGATTTTCCTGTCCGGTAAAAGGTAATTTTGTTAGTATGTGAATCATTCATATAATATAAAATTTATTTTCTCTCACCAGTTTTTTTTCCAATTTTCCATCCTTCGTAGTTTAATTTTTATTTCTGATCATGACTTCAATATATTCATTTTCATCTGACATAAAAAGGTGTCTGTAGAAAAGTGGTAGAAAAAATAAAGGATAGAGATTTTCCCGTTTTTCTTTCAGTGTTGATTGTTTTGAATGGGTGAACTGAATTGAATCTTTGACATTATAAAATTTTCAATTTAATAGATGTAGTCGTAAAATTACCTGCTGGTACTCGAAAACTTCAATATGTTTGGTTTTCTGATTTTTTTTTGATGATTTTGTTTTATTTCCCGGTTTTCGATTTGTTGAAAAGAAATGATTGGTTGGGAAAACATTGTTGTATGTTCGTTTTATTTGATTGTGTTAAGACTTAAATACTATCTGTTTTTTTTTCAAACCAAGTCAACCTTGTGTCAAACTGAAAATTATTGCTTAAACACTTTAGAGTGTAAATTGTTCAATCAGTAATGAAAACCATAACCGGAAAAGAAAAAATTAAGAAATCATTTCAACTATAATCTAACAAGAAAATGTCTCGTTTCTTCGATAAACAATTTTAGAAATAAAAGTAAAATGCTTTGTCCAATCAACGCATATTTCATGTGGAAAAACCAATTCAAGCTTCCTATAATATCTGATAATTTATATAAAAATTTTCTTTTTATTTCTTTGTATTTGTTGTCTTCTTGGAGTTTCGTTTTTGTTTTTGTTACATTTCTTTCTTCTAAAGATTGTTATTGAAACAGAACACGATTTCGTTTCGTATGAAATCAAATAAGTATTTTAATTATGTGTATAAGAACCTTAATATAATAAAATAATAAAATTGTTCTTTTGTATTCCGTATATGTTACCTGTAAACGATGGTTTATGGTAGGGCTTCGTTATGTGTGCTACGTAACTTCTGATACAGTGGAATAAAGATGAGCAAATATTTGTTATTTTTGAAAGCGCAATAAAATCATTGAGATGTTTACAGAAATGTTTTTTATTTCAAGGTAAATAATTTTTCGAAACTTTTATGCTTAGCCGAATGTTAAAAAAAGTTAATCAAGACATGTGTTTCTAAAGAGTGTCTTAATATCCGTAAGGAATGTAAATAAATGCAAAAAAGAAACTACTTTTTACACCATGACGAGTTCTTACTACCTTGAGGTCTGTGGTGCAGCTAACTCTGGTTACACAATGTTAGTAGTATAAAAAGTGTTGTAACATTTTCAGTTTGAACATTTTAAAATAAGCTTTATTGGTCAATTCAACCATAAATAAGTAGTTTTACCTTTATTAATCTTGTTAGTCATAGAACCTGTGAATTTAGGCAGTCTAGGACAGAAGGCTAGCACCAAAGTTTCAGCATCTTTATGCGTTTCTAAATCTTTTTTAAGTCTACATGACTTATTAGTATAATGCAGTATCCCACACAGCTTGACAACATAGAAAACAAGACTAATCCATAGGTTATAAATGTCAGAAAACAAGGTTATAAAGGTCACTGAATAACTGACTTGACTGTATTTCTCATTTGCGGTTTGAAGTAATAGACTAAGAAGATTGCCAGACTGGCAAAAGTACATCATTGAAACGGTAGACAACAAACTTACATCTTTTCCAATGAGTAGCGTATTTTAAACAATATTCTGTCGGTATGCTAACACAAAAACAATATTTGTGGTTGAACATTTTGGTATCCACTATCATGATAAACAAAAACAACAGTCACAACAATTTGTTAATTAACTATCCATTAAAAACCTTGTAAGGCTAAACTACTCAAATTAATAGTGATACTTTAGCTTATTTAAGCCTATAGTTGCTATATTTTTTTTCCTAAACTATTACGAAAATCATATAACTGAAGTTTAGTTTTCCTAAATTCCGGTCGATTTATGATTACATTGAATAATTTTTTTATGGTTTGTTCCGGTTTCTGATTTTCATTTTATATAAGGATTTCATGCTATATCTTCAGTTTCTTTAACTCAAATCAGCAAAATTATTTTATGCAAGTGTGTTGATATTTAAACAAGAAAAAGCTAGTATGAAGATCAACATAAAATAGATTTTGAATTAATTCAGTTTTAGATAAATTTAAGTTTTTACGACCAATATCAAAAAATTTCGAGTTGGTCCTCCATCTTCTCAGTTCTTAAATCGCTAGAGAATGTCGTTTTTGAGTATATAAACTAACCCTTGTTTGGTTTTGGACAAAAATAGTTTTGCAAAAAGTTTTATCAGAGTAAAAACCATCAATGGTTCTTAATTGTGTTATTATGTACTCAAATGTTAATTGAATTCATTCACTCAAGTACAACATATGCAAAAATAAAATTTTATTACATCTTTGTATAAAATTGTTTTCTTCAGAATTAAAATATATTTGTATTAAATGTAATTAAAAATATTTTAGATGATTAAAATCAAATTATCTATTTGTGGCTTTTGATGAGAAATCTTTTATGATTGTATCTACTAGACAAATGGAAAATTATTGAGGTTACTGTGATTATCAAATAGTCGCCAGTTATAAAGGTTGATAAACAAAATAATGGAAGATTATAGGTATTATGTTTTAATAACAAACGTTGCATTAAATTTAAAGTTATCTTTGATGTTGACTTTAATGCTAAACCTGATTCTGACCCTGAATCTGACTCTGACTCTGACTTTGACTCTGACTCTGACTCTGACTCTGACTCTAATTCTGACTCTGACTCTGACTCTGACTCTGACTCTGACTCTGACTCTGACTCTGACTTTCACTCTGACTCTGACTCTGACTCTGACTCTGACTCTGACTCTGACTCTGACTCTGACTCTGACTCTGACTCTGACTCTGACTCTGACTCTGACTCTGACTCTGACTCTGTCTCTGACTCTGACTCTGACTCTGACTCTGACTCTGACTCTGACTCTGACTCTGACTCTGACTCTGACTCTGACTCTGACTCTAACTCTGACTCTGACTCTGACTCTGACTCTGACTCTGACTCTGACTCTGACTCTGACTCTGACTCTGACTCTGAATCTGACTCTGACTCTGACTCTGATTCTGACTCTGACTCTGAGTCTGACTCTGAGTCTGACTCTGACTCTGACTCTGACTCTGACTGTGACTCTGACTCTGACTCTGACTCTGACTCTGACTCTGACTCTGACTTTGACTCTGACTCTGACTCTGACTCTGACTCTGACTCTGACTCTGACTCTGACTCTGACTCTGACTCTGACTCTGACTCTGACTCTGACTCTGACTCTGACTCTGACTCTGACTCTGACTCTGACTCTGACTCTGACTCTGACTCTGACTCTGACTCTGACTCTGACTCTGACTCTGACTCTGACTCTGACTCTGACTCTGACTCTGACTTCGACTCTAACTCTGACTCTGACTCTGACTCTGACTCTGACTCTGACTCTGACTCTGACTCTGACTCTGACTCTGACTCTGACTCTGACTCTGACTCTGACTCTGACTCTGACTCTGACTCTGACTCTGACTCTGACTCTGACTCTGACTCTGACTCTGACTCTGACTCTGACTCTGACTCTGACTCTGACTCTGACTCTGACTCTGACTCTGACTCTGACACTGACTCGGACTATGATTCTATATCTGACTCTTTGGTCTATTTGGTTTTGCAGCTCAACGCTTGATTCTTACAAGCAGCATTATTGTATCAAGTTTTAGGCTTAAAATCACCTTTAAATAAAAAATTTTGCCTCCAAGAAACAGAGCTTAAATTAAATTTTTTTTATTAAATTGATACCATGAACATTTTTTGTCTTACCAAATGAAATAAAAAGCTCATTTCTTTCATTGCTTCGATAGACAAATATAAGAAGACGGAAAATTTTCCACATATTTAACATTAAATAAAAAAAATTCAACTTTAAAATAATGCAATTCCTAAAAAATCTCTGAAAGATTTATCATTTCAATAAAAAACTGAATGAGAGAACGACTTGTTTACTTCATTTAGATTTTCCTCCTATTTTCCTTATGATATGGAACTTTTTTTTTATTGCATCTCTAAGACCAAAAAAAACGTAATTTAAATAAAACTAATATAATGCAATAAGAAAGAAAACCTTATAAATGACTAAAGTCAATATTTAATTTGTTTCGTTAAAAAAGTATGAAAAAAATGTAACAAAATTAAATTTACAATGAACATTTCCTACAATTTATATCTGCACTGCGTTTATATGAACGAAACAAAAAGATTGAGTAAAGATTTTTTTTTCTTCAAGATTTTTTTCGTCTTGTACAAAAAAAGCAATTTCTTTTATTTTATGTGCAATTTCAATGTGTAATCAAAAATCAATATAAGACACAAAAAAAAGAAACGTAAATCAAATTTAGCTATAGACACTTTGATTTGACATTTAAGTTATATTTTTCTTTATGGATATTATTTTTTTCTCCATTGAGAGCTTTTTTATTTTTTATACATCTTTAGATTGGAATATGGATGATTTCTTACTTGAGACAAACTTTTTTTCCTACTGTAAACTTGAAGTCTACTTAAAGATACACATATTTATCTGTGCATGTTCTTGTGTATTAGCTTTTTTATAAGCGTTCATATTTATTATGAATAGTTATTTATCATACATATAAGCTTGTTTAAACTGGTGAGTTGGTAAGTTGTTGGCGTTAGAATTTTCTGGTTCCAAAACTTCATAAACATACAAGTAACAATAGTAACATTTAACATTTAGAGCAAAAGTCTGAGTCAGAGTCAGAGTCAGAGTCAGAGTCAGAGTCAGAGTCAGAGTCAGAGTCAGAGTCAGAGTCAGAGTCAGAGTCAGAGTCAGAGTCAGAGTCAGAGTCAGAGTCAGAGTCAGAGTCAGAGTCAGAGTCAGAGTCAGAGTCAGAGTCAGAGTCAGAGAAAGAGTCGGAGTCAGAGTCAGAGTCAGAGTCAGAGTCAGAGTCAGAGTCAGAGTCAGAGTCAGAGTCAGAGTCAGAGTCAGAGTTAGAGTCAGAGTCAGAGTCAGAGTCAGAGTCAGAGTCAGAGTCAGAGTCAGAGTCAGAGTCAGAGTCAGAGTCAGAGTCAGAGTCAGAGTCAGAGTCAGAGTCAGAGTCAGAGTCAGAGTCAGAGTCAGAGTCAGAGTCAGAGACAGAGTCAGAGTCAGAGTCAGAGTCAGAGTCAGAGTCAGATTCAGAGTCAGAGTCAGAGTCAGAGTCAGAGTCAGAGTCAGAGTCAGAGTGAGAGTCAGAGTCAGAGTCAAAATCAGAACTAGAGTCGAATTAAAACTTCATTTGTTTAAATAAAAGTATCACATAATCGAAAATGTCCTTATAATCTGACCTTCGTATATATGTTTTATTTGCCTCGTTATTAAACAATTTGTCAAATTTTTGTAGATGTTTTGACTAAATTTTTTTGTTGTTTATGTAAAGGAAAATGTGTGTTTTAAGAAAACACAACGGATAGCGTTAACATGTCGTAAGAAATTCTAAAAGTTTTAGACCAGATGATTTTTCTAATTTGTTTATCTTTTAATTGTATCGATTCAAGGTCTGAACTAATTTTCAAATTTATTCTTAAAGTAACAACGTTACTAGCATTTTGTTCTGGAATGTCTTAACATTGAAAATTATGCTGCATTCCTAATAGAGAATTTCACCTTTATCATGAATCATACATATAACTTTCCTATACACATATGTCGAATATGTTCTAATCTGATATTGTTTCATTTTATTGGATATCAAAAGAGTTGGAGAAAGTACCAAGGAAATTATAAATTGGAACAAAAGCAAAATTTTTGAACCTTAAGGCATATTCTTCTGATCTACCAAATATGTACATGGAATACATTGGTTTTCTGTAATTAAGTGAGATGAGCCTAGGTTTTGCATGAATTTATTTTAGTAAAAAGTGTTATATTTAAGGCAATACAATATGTGTCACAACAACACATTTAAAGTTTTAAGTCCTAGATATCACAACAATATGCGTTTTTAGGTGTTGAGCGACAAAAAGATGTTTTAGTTTCTAAAAGAATGAACATCGATATGACATACGACAATATTTCATGATAAGATATTATAAATAAAAATAAAAGATTATTACAGGTAAGAAACAAATTTTTTAAAATTTGAAGAAGCAAAACTAAAATGTGGTTGTTAATAATTCAACTCCTAGAATATTCCTCATGTGATCTACTAGAGTTATTTGGAAACTTATGTCTTCAACACTGGCTCCAACACTAAAATTGAGTCTGCTACCGTTGACTGAATTAAGTTCGTTCACCAGCACCCTTAATATATCGCCTGGGCTATCCATGCGTATAGTATCAGGATTAGGTTAGGATTATAACAATATCAATGGTTATGAGAGACCTTTACTGATTCAAGATTCAAACATACGAACCTGTTGTGTTAAGAGCTTTGAGTGCCCTGCAAGCAGTTCAAAATTTATCGTATTCTTGTATTGTTTAAAAAAATAAGAATTTCTTTATTATTTATTTGCATTATTTCCAATAAAACTACAACAATATAATTCAAAGAATTTCCAACCATTAAAATTTATTATTTTTTCGCCGATTCATTTCCATCAATTACAACAACTCTCATTCATGATAAACTACATCCATTACAATAATAACATTATATCTATCAGTTATTTACATTCCAATAAATATTGATCAGAATCACAAAAAATAACATTTTCTTTTAAGAAAAGAAAAAACTATTCAAATTTGCATAAAGAAAATCTTTCGATACAAAAAAATTTATGATTTCAATTGAAACAATTTTATCTAAATAAACCTTTGATTTGTGTGCCCCCAATCCAATCACTTTAAATTATTCACCATATTACTAGGGTGAGTTTATAAAGATTCGATGGACATGTAACATGTTGGTGGTGATGGACATGTTGGTTACATCAAACAAAAATGAATGGCTTCGTTGAACTGTGAAGTGTGATAAAAATTGTTAAGCCTCACTTGGATTTGTCTTCTATCAGGTTATTTAAGTGCATAGACATAATAAAAAAGATAATGCAGCAAAAATAAAATATGTCGAATTCTTCCTAAAAATTGCTCTACATTCCCAGAATATGAATTTCAATTGAGTCTTAAAAATATATCGTAGAAATACTTAGAACGTAGAAATCAATTTTCTTGTGCTTGTTTTTCTTATCCTTAACATTTTCTTTCTGTTTTGTCTTCCTCTTTTATTTTCAATATGTTGTTTTACTCTGATAAGATTTAAATAAAAAAAAGTAAAAAAATTGAAGTAAAGTAAAATTATGGAAAGTTATTGGTTTCTACTTTATCTTTTAATATTTTATATTTATTAATATAATATAATAATCCTGTCATATCAATAAGTTTTTTTTATTATCCGTTTGGCATATCATATGCTCAAAAAATTTATGTCTGAGAGATAATAAAACTATGAACGTTGATTTCTTGAAATGACGGTACTGCCAGAAGTAATTTTATATACGTGAGACTATAACAACAAACATTCTAAAATTTGTGTTGGTGTTATTTTTACCGTTTTAAAAAGAGTTGCTTGTACACGAATCTTGGTTAAGTTGCTTGTAAATTGTTAACAAATGCTTTGATGATTCTGAATATATCCAGAGTATGTGTTTTGAGATAACCTGTGGTCGATCTGACTATTCTAGCGTTCAATATAAAAAGCATTGAATTAAATTTCTGCAATGTGCATCTATAAATGATGCATGCAAATTATTGATATAGTGATTTATATTGATATAGAATATATCCAAAACCTCATAGCATCAGCTTTTGCACTATTCAAAACTTTGTAAAAATTTATATCATGAATCATGTCACACTGTATTTAATATTTATAAGAAATTGACCCATCCAAGATTGTTTTATGTGGTAGATACAAACACATACAAAGAATGGCACAAAACTTAAACAATATCTAAATGCTTGAAGCTTAACAAATATCTAGAGTCTAGACAAAATTGATTTTTGGTGGAGATACCCTCTAAAACATTGGATGCGCCAACATTTTTGAATATAGCTCGTTTTTATATTCGTTTAAGATTGCTTTTCTAGGTAAAACAAATCAGGTAGAAGACAAATTTCTGATTACATCAAACTAATCCATAATTGCTTGTGGGCTACAAAAAAGAATTTCAATAAAATTTATAAGATTTGCATTCACCCAAAGTCGCATCCATACCAGATTTAAGTTGGAACAGATATCGCAAGCCACAACAAATTTTACTTGTTCTCACCAATATAACTAAAACCAGAATAAATTAAACAAACAAAGGCCCACTTGCTTTAGGAATTTTCCAAAAAGTTATGAGAATTTATCAACGAACGAGGGGAATTCGTTTAGAAAAATTTTTGCCATTTTTCATTTCTTTATATATTTTTTATGAATTATACGTTGGCCTACTGCGATATCAGTTAATCAATTCAAAAATTATTTGATAATGATGTCATTACATTTTAGAGAATTTTATTGGGTTAAATTAAAATAAAACTAAGGCAAAAAATTTTCGATTGAATTTAATAGACAATAATCATTTTTATACGTTATAGTCAATAGCAAGTTGCTGTTGTGAAATTCATCAATGTGACATAATAGTACCAGTTGTGTATCGATTTTCCTGTTCTTTCATTGATATTACAGATACATAACATGTTGAGTTACATCAAGATGAACAAAGTTTTTGTCTTGTGCCAAATTAAAAGGAAACATTTCCAAATCATTTTGTTTTTATCACTGTATCTTTTTTTACTGTCCCAAAATTAAAAATTTAACATATGCACATGTTATTATTTGTTAATTATTAATAATAATAAGACTTCAATTTTTTTATGATTCAAAATTGCCAAGTTTTACCACAATAACAATTGAATTTTTAAGAAATTTTTCTAGTGATGGACCTCATTATATATTCCTCATATATTGGTCCTCATCTGTTTTTCAAGAGTATGTCTACACTTCCGAAATTTTTGTTATTCAAAAAATGTTAACCGAAATATGGCAGACGAACTTTAATATAACTTATATTTGTCCAATATATGAGGAAATATATTGAGGAAATATATTAATGTTTAATTTTGACAAACTTCACAAAGTTTGTTATTGTTTATATTTAGAGAGTGAATACATTTTTCTGGTAAGTTTCTGATTTTTTTTTGTATTCATAATTATACTAAATATACTATATTTATTTGTAATTGCTAGCAAATCAGTGTAAACTTGTTCATGGCATAAAAAAATGAATTTTTTAATTTCAGTGACCTTCAAACCTCAGTGACAGTTAAGACTTTTATTTAATGTGAAGTATTATATACAAAATGAAAATTCTAAAGAAAAAATACAAGCTAATTTATAAGTTAGTATTTTATATTGCAGACCCTAGTTTGTAGATTAAGAACATGTTATTTGAACAGAATTTCATTAAAGTTATAATCTGTTTGTCCTGCGGTTTCGTGATGGTTCCGCACTTCTTTCGATTCAGTCGATCGTATAAGTATCACATTCCACATTTGCATTCGAATATAAATAAATAAATAAATATATATACATAAATAAATATAATATATATATTGTAACGACTCTTCGTTGATTCTTTTAGATTATTGAACAAACACGACAGTAAAAGACAGATCTTTGGTTAACAGAATCTCAAAATTTATTTGTCAACAAATTACAGCAGCTTCCGTTTTTCCTTACAATAAATTCCAGGGTCTCCAATTTATGTACACTAAACTTCACCGCTTTTCCACAATTTGAATCAATAATATTCGGAATGGTAAAATCTGTATTTACTATTCCACTAAGTTCAGATTCTTTCTCTATTAGTACCCAGGCTCAGATACCACCGATTATTCCTTAAACTTGCGAATATTTATAAACACTTTTAATTGCAAAAGTAAAACTGACTCTCTGATATTTTTGTTTGCTTATTTATATCGAAAAATAAATAAATCGAAACTTCTATAATCCACTAGAAATCAATACTACGCAGTCTGTACATTTTGAATAGGCCACACCTGTTTTCATTCAAACTTGCATTTGTATTAGCGAACTCAAATTTAATTTATGCAAAATGTATTAGGTAACTCCTTTTAATTCATTAATGTAAACATTTGTATAACAAATTTAATTTACATTAATTTATGCAATACAATTTGCAATACAAGTAAAAGATTGAAAAAGGAGTTAACGTTTAATTCATGAATGAGTAAATAAAATTAACCCATTCTGGACGAAGTTTATTACATTGCCCTCCATTTAGTTTTGTTCGTCCCGAACAATATCAGAGATCGCATTGGTGCTGTTACCTTGGTACGGTGCCAACCTTTGCAGATGTATCACTTTCATCTTGGTACGGGGTCCCTTTTGTATGCGGTAGATAACATCATTAATTCGTTTGATTATTTTATATGGGCCTTCCCAATCTGGCTGCAGCTTGGGTGATCTTCCCTTAGTTCTTCTGGGGTTGTATAGCCATACCAATTCTCCTTCTTGAAAACCGCCACTATTTGCATTTATGTCGTACCTGGTTTTCATTTTGTCACTGGCAATCTTAATGTGGTCTCGAACCTGCTGATGGATTTTATTCATCTTCTCCCTTAGTTGTCCCACATAATCTGTTTTTGTGGATACCAGACCTCCAGGGATGCCAAACTCGATGTCACTAGGAAGATGTAGTTCTCTTCCGAACATGATATTCGCTGGCGTTTCACTTGTCGTATCGTGCACTGCGCTACGATAGGCCATCAAGAATAACGGAAGATCCTTGTCCCAATTTCTTTGGTTGGCTTCTACTACCTTTGACAAATGTTCTTCCATGGTTCGGTTGAATCGTTCTACCATGCCATCCGACTGCGGGTTCATAGGTGTAGTTCGTGTTTTTCTAATGCCGAGTGTTCTGCACAGCTCTTCCATCAGTTGAGATTCGAAATTCCTTCCCTGGTCGGTATGCAACTCGAGCGGTGTTCCATATCTGCAAACCCATTCATTGACTAATGTTTCCACGACCGTAACTGCTTCCTGGTTTGGTATTGCATATGCTTCCGGCCATTTTGTAAAGTAATCAATGACCACCATGATGTATTTGTTACCTTTTGTAGTTTCCGGAAATGGCCCCGCGATGTCTATAGCAATTCTCTCCATTGGGGCGCCCACATTGTACTGTTGCATCTCTCCTCGAGTTCTAGTTTTTGGTCCTTTGCTCGCTGCACAAGTATCGCATCGCCGACACCATTGCTCCACGTCTGTTCGATACCTTACCCAATAAAACCTCTCCCTTACTTTGGCTAGGGTTTTATTGACTCCCAGGTGTCCTCCAGAAATACTTCCATGCAGCTTTCCCAGTACCTCTTCCACTCGACTTGATGGCAACACCAGTTGTTCTAACACTTTCTTTCCATCAGCGGACTCCCATTTTCTTTTAAGTATCCCGTTGTCCATAAATAGTGAGTCCCATTGCGCCCAGTAGCATTTCACCTCCGTACTTAAAGGTGCGACCTCTTTCCACTCCGGTCGCCTTCCTTCAGTTTTCCATTTCAATATCGGAGCCATAGCTGGATCTTCTAGCTGCTCTCTTTTCATTGCTTCGGTACACCAGTCTTCAGGAGTTTGGAACTTAATTTGCTTCACTGTCATTGCCTCTTTTCTTTCAGTCCTGCTACATGACTTGCGCTCTTCAACACAGGGTCTTCTTGAAAGATCTTCAGTGTTACAATGTATCCTTCTCTTTCGGTGTTCAACGCGGCAATCTTCTTCCTTTTTGACATTTGCCTCCTTTCTCTCAGTCCTGCTATATGACTTGCGCTCCTCAACACAGGGTCTTCTTGAAAGATCTTCAGCGTTACAATGTATCCTTCTCTTCCGGTGTTCGACGCGGCAATCTCCTTCCTTTTTGACATCCACTTGCTTGTTCGAAAGGTTCATCAACCGGCCTGAAACTATTCCTTCTTTTGCTGCTACTTGTGTTTTGCATTCTTGTCTGATGTGCCCTAACTGCCCACAGTTCCAGCATCTTACTCTGTTAGATCTTCTTCGTTGACTTCGTTCAGGCTTATCTTCCAAACTTTTGACACGCATGATCACTTCGTCAAGCGCTGCTTTTAGAGGTTCTTCAGCAACTTTCATCTGACGTACTCTACCTGAGTCATACGCTCTTTTTCCAGCTTCCATTTGCAGGGCCAATGCTAAGACTTCTGCAGGTAGCTTCTTTCCGCTTAGATAAAGCTGGTTTCTCATTTGCACATCTCGAAGAGCATTGATGAATGTATCAGCTGCCAGTTCGTCTCGGTGTTCAGCGTTATAATTCGGATATGATAGATTAACCAGTCTCACAATGTCCGCCTCTAATTCTTGCAAGGTTTCGCTGACTCCTTGTTTTCGTGTCTTGAGCTGCATGCGATGGAGAGCTTGCATATGACTTTCCCCATATCTTACTTCTAGGGCCTCCATTATCTTGCTGTAATCACGCTCTGTCGCTGATAGTGTCTGCAAAATTTCAGCAGCAGGTCCCTTCAATGCCAATATAAGCGAATTTGCTTTTTGCTGGTGATCAACTCCAGTTGTTGCTATCTCAAATTGCATCTTAAATATCTGATACGATGTAGATCTATCAAATGCGGGTGTTTTCACTCTAGCTGGAGCTGAAGTAGTTGATGGATTGATCATGTTACCTGACTTTACTTGTGCTATTTCTTGGCGGAATTCACTCGAAAGATTGCGTAATTTCTCTTCATGTTCCTCGGTGATTTTCCGCAGCTCCTTTTCCACGTTGTTGATTTTAACCTCCGCACTGGATATACGTGACTCGATTACTTCACGTAGACTTTCTTGCTTCGCCATAATATCAGCAAACTGTTGTCGTTGCTCTACTTTTTGTTCTGCTGCCAGAACTTTTTGTTCTGCTGCCTGTTTCTCTTGTCGGGCCATCAGATCAGCAAGTTGTTGTTGTTGGTTGTTTCCTTGTTTGGCCATCATATCAGCAAGTTGTTGTTGTTGCTCTACTTTTTGTTCCGCTGCCAGTTTCTCTTGTCGGGCTATCAGATTGTTTCCTTGTTTGGCCATCATATCAGCAAATTGTTGTTGCTGCTGTGCCATCATTTCTTTCATCAACGCCATCATCGGATCAATTGCTGGTGCACTCTGAGCCGGAGCTTCTTCCTGCTCTATTTCTATGACCTCTGTGTTTTGGCCTGCTTCTTCTAAAACTTTACGCAGCCGGAATGCAAGTTCTGCCTTCGTTCCATGGATTGGAGCATTCCTTTTCTTCAACTCATCCTTCAGCTGGGTCTGGCTGAGATCACTAATATTTACTGTCTTGACCATTGTTTCAATAATCCCACTTCTGACACCACTGTAACGACTCTTCGTTGATTCTTTTAGATTATTGAACAAACACGACAGTAAAAGACAGATCTTTGGTTAACAGAATCTCAAAATTTATTTGTCAACAAATTACAGCAGCTTCCGTTTTTCCTTACAATAAATTCCAGGGTCTCCAATTTATGTACAATAAACTTCACCGCTTTTCCACAATTTGAATCAATAATATTCGGAATGGTAAAATCTGTATTTACTATTCCACTAAGTTCAGATTCTTTCTCTATTAGTACCCAGGCTCAGATACCACCGATTATTCCTTAAACTTGCGAATATTTATAAACACTTTTAATTGCAAAAGTAAAACTGACTCTCTGATATTTTTGTTTGCTTATTTATATCGAAAAATAAATAAATCGAAACTTCTATAATCCACTAGAAATCAATACTACGCAGTCTGTACATTTTGAATAGGCCACACCTGTTTTCATTCAAACTTGCATTTGTATTAGCGAACTCAAATTTAATTTATGCAAAATGTATTAGGTAACTCCTTTTAATTCATTAATGTAAACATTTGTATAACAAATTTAATTTACATTAATTTATGCAATACAATTTGCAATACAAGTAAAAGATTGAAAAAGGAGTTAACGTTTAATTCATGAATGAGTAAATAAAATTAACCCATTCTGGACGAAGTTTATTACAATATATATATATATATATATATATATATATATATATATATATATATATATATATATATATATATATATATATATATATATATATATATATATATATATATATATATATATATATATATATAAATATATATATGGGCTATTATTTTGAAAACGTACATTTTTTTGTTGATTTTTAAATTTTTGATTTTTAAAAAATCTGAAATTTTGATATATTGTTGGCATTGACAAAAGGAAAAAAGTCATTTCTGCTTTTATTTTTTGTGTACTCTGAATCGGAGTTATGCGCGGTTGAATTTTGAGGCTTTTTCACGTAGTTTTTGGTAATGGTGGCAATGTTTTGTGAATAGGTGCCACAAATTTCATCCGACTTACGTATATTTTTGCAAGTAAAAAGGAAAATAATTGAATAATTGAAATACGTAAGTTTAAAATTAATAACTTTTCTCTTTTCCGCTAGGCGGCGCGTAAAATCTTGGTTTACTTCAAAGCTCATATCTCAAAAAGTAGGCTTTTTTTTTTTTTTGTTTTTCACAAATTTTAAAGTAAACATATGCAGCTATGAAATTGAGAAATAAAAAGTCAGCAATTCAATATGGATTTTTTCTTACGATTTTTTAAAGTTTGGTATATGAAAAATTCACATGTGTTTTTTTATTAAGTTAATAATCCTGTACTAAATGTGGATCTAATAAATTAAACATTTCATATTTTAACACCTGCAATAAATTTGAACCATTTTTTGTGTATTTCTGATTGAGAAACAGGTTTTTATTCAGAATAAGAATTGGAGATCCCAATGATCGAAGATTTTGTTATAATTTCAACATCACCAACACTAACATTAGAAAAAAACATTAAAAAAATATTTTTCCTATAAACATTATAATTTAATCAATATTATAAATAAATACATTAAAAAATTAATTTATATATTTTTTTTGCCTTTAAATTGAAATATTTATGATCATCAGAAAAAGAAAACATTTTGGCAATTATTTTATCGGGTGTAGTGTTATCCGGTAAAAAACAGTGGAATCCTTGAGTTCTTTGTTTTCTTCCAAGAACATTTCGTAGATGTCGGTGAGGGTCCATAACACCAACCGCTTTGATTTCTTAATTTTTGTCGATCCTTCTGTAATAGTAACAACATCTTTAAGGCCAGGCATTGTTCTACTAATTTCCTCTGATAAGAAGTATGTTTGAATTTGTTTTACTATATTTTGTGACAAACTGTGCACTTGTTTGCTTTGAGGCCAACTGTAAGGACCTACTGTTTCCAACAGATCCATGGCGAATTCTACCAGTCGTCTTGATGCATTAAATTCATCCTGGATACGTTGATTTGACTAAAATTTACGTGGTAGCGTTGTCAACAAAAACACTTGTTTTGATTTACAGCTGGCATCTTTAAACTCTTTTTTAAGGTTCATAAGCCATGATGTATATTCACATTCCTCGTTTGGTGATAACACTTTAACTGAATCTACTTGAAATATTCTTTGACTTATTGCCGATGTGACACTTGCAATTTTTTTATAACTTCCTGTTGTAATATGATTTTGTTTGATAGGAGATTCGGCTAACCTTCCAAGAACATTGTTAATATCTTCTAAAATGTCATTAAGTAGTTCAGGAACTGGTGGAGATATAGTATCAACCGAAACTGGTGATGGATCTAAAGATGCTGGAAGTATTTGAATATTTTCGTTCGTTGGAACATTTTCAACATCCTGATTTATAGAAATAATTTCACTATCGATAGTTTCCGAACATGAAAGCTGCTGTATAGAAAATATTAGTTGCATATGAATTTTTATTCATTTTAATAAAATAATTAAATTTACCTTATTTTTATAGATATAAGTGCGACATGTTTCACATATAAACTGGTCATCACGCAAAGTAAAATTTAGGGTCGCAGCTTTTTGAATAACAGCTGGTGTGACCAGTTTCACATTTTTTGATGTCCGCTGATGATTTTTGAGACCGTACAAGTTACAGCACAATTTGAAAGGCATTTCTATTATTATCTTTTCTAAACGTTATGTCTTCTAAATATTTTGGAATATAATTGATTATAAGGCAATCCAATCAATATATATATACCCTTGAAATAGTTTTGACATAGGTAGAATCAGGTAAAATTAGGTAGGTACAATTTAATATATTTTGATTGGATGCAAGTATAATTTGGTCAAAAGCCGTTTGTGGGCGTCATTAGAAATTTTAAATGTTAAAATTATGAGCCTCTAATGAGATTTTAATTAGTAAAAAGGGGCTGAATAGACATTTTTTAAAATGAATAAACATTTTACACACCCTTTTAATAATTTAAATTCCTTTATTTTACCACTTAACTTAAATTAATTTTTAATAAGTTTTTAACCATTTAACCGCACAGAAAATGGTTCAAATTTATTGCAGATGTTAAAATATGAAATGTTTAATTTATTAGATCCACATTTAGTACAGGATTATTAACTTAATAAAAAAACACATGTGAATTTTTCATATACCAAACTTTAAAAAATCGTAAGAAAAAATCCATATTGAATTGCTGACTTTTTATTTCTCAATTTCATAGCTGCATATGTTTACTTTAAAATTTGTGAAAAACAAAAAAAAAAAAAGCCTACTTTTTGAGATATGAGCTTTGAAGTAAACCAAGGTTTTACGCGCCGCCTAGCGGAAAAGAGAAAAGTTATTAATTTTAAACTTACTTATTTCAATTATTCAATTATTTTCCTTTTTACTTGCAAAAATATACGTAAGTCGGATGAAATTTGTGGCACCTATTCACAAAACATTGCCACCATTACCAAAAACTACGTGAAAAAGCCTCAAAATTCAACCGCGCATAACTCCGATTCAGAGTACACAAAAAATAAAAGCAGAAATTACTTTTTTCCTTTCGTCAATACCAACAAAATATCAAAATTTCAGATTTTTAAAAAATAGTTGTTTTTTTTTCGATGTACATTTTCAAAATAATAGCCCATATATATATATATATATATATATATATATATATATATATATATATATATATATATATATATATATATATATATATATATATATATATATATATATATATATATCTATATATATATATATATATATATATATATATATATATATATATATATATATATATATATATATATATATATATATATATATATATATATATATATATATATATATATATATATATATATATATATATAATAATAATAAATATATATATATTTTAATTTTCATCAAATCACCTTTTCAAAAACTTTCAGTTTATAATAATGTCTGTTTTTTACATTTTATTTAATTTTTTTGTAAATTTGAAAGCCCTTGAAAATGAACAAGAAATTTGTTCGAAACGTAGGGTAATTAATTAATAAATAAATTAAAAAATTAGAAATTGGCTATAAAGAATAAAAGAATTTTTGTAAATAAATAAATATTATTTTGTACTTTTATTTTTACTAGAAACTTTTGTTTTAATACCTAGTTAGTTGAAGTTGTTTCTAATTCTAATCTCTAATCCGAGAGACAAAGAAAGTATTTCAAACATGCAGAGCACCTAATTATTTGGAAATGTTTTGTTTTACACTCGTTTCTACTTGACACAGGATATCACTTCTTTTTGTAGTGAACAGATAGTTTTGACTATTAAACTTTAAACTGCACCTTTTTCATGAACTAAAATTTACATTTTTGATGTTTTTTGTAGCTGATATCACGAGTTTTTGTAGTAAATAATAAATTTTATGAGCTTGGATTATAATGAAATAAATAATAAAAGTATACCAACTTTAACGATTGATTGAATTATTTCCAATTTTTCTGCGCTCATAAAAACAACGTACCCAACAATCCGCAAGATATATAATTTGTCCAAAATATAAGTCTCGTCATGTTTGCTATTTTGTCCAGAATCTACAATAATTTGTTTATCGCCCTCAGATGAACTTTCGATATTAAACATGGCTTAGAGCTATAAAAAAAGTGTAAGCAACAGATTTAGTTCAAGTATCATTGCTTTAATATTAATTTCAAATTTCTTTAATATTAAGATTAATTTCAATGTGATTTTTCAGCTAATTTTAATAAAACTATTTTTGAATTAAAAATAATTTTCAGAGTATGTAATTTCATATTGCAAAATAAGATTCAACAAACGTTTAACCACTTATTATGGTGAAATTTTTTGTTTATTTGTAGCTGCAAGTCGACTAAAACTATGCAATTTGCTGTCCTACTTGAAAAAATTTTGACAGCTATAAAAGTTGATCATTAGAAAAAGTATTTGCATACCCGGGAACATTATTAGGGGCAAAAGCGTTAAATAGCACACGCGGTGTTATTGTAGGAGTCTAGTGATCGGAACTTTACGGTGCAGTTTTTAATTTCATTTAAGTTAGATTGATAAATACATATTTTTAAGAAAAATGCTATATAATAATGTTTTTATGACAACTTCCTTGTCAAGACCCGAATCATCATAGTAAAATTTCATTAAATGATATTTTTGAAGAATATAAAACGAACACACCAACCATAATTTCTATAATTTAAAATTTCTAGAAAAAGTGATTGCATATTTTGAATTATTGTTTGGGACAACGGCTCTAAATAATGCACTCCAATATTTTGTTGTAGGGTCTAACCATTGGCATATTATGGTATAGATTTTTAAACGAATTTAATTTAAATTGAACCCCGAAAATTTTTGGAAATATTCAGTCATTCGCAGTAAAACAAATTATAATAATGTTTTTATGACAACCTACACACCTAAACCTTAACACATTTCTTTTTAAAAAAAATTGTCTTGTTAAAACCTTTTACGCAGAATCAGAGTAAAATTTTAGGAAAAAATATTGCAATCCAGGAAAAAAATTATTTGGAACAAATTCACTAGATAATATACCCCGCTCTTATTTAAAACACATGTTTCACCCTACAAATGTCCATACGCATTAAAAGATTTCACCCTACAAATGTCCATACGCATTAAAAGAACAAATTATAATATGTAATGTTTTTATGTCACACTACAAACCATATACACTCATTCCCTTTTAAAATTGGTCTTAACTCCTAGCTAATATGCTTTAGCTTTTTTATGCAAAATCAGAGTAAAATTAAATGATAATAAAGTTTTTACTTTTTATGGCAGTTTCTTTTCTAATTTTTTTCGTAACAACAGAATCAGAGTAAAATTGACATTTGTTGGATTTTATTTTGATTGTAAAAAGCGTTCAATAAATGGAGCCAAGAACAGTATGAAAATTATTCGTCTTAAAAATTATTAACATTAGTTTCTCAAAACTTTTTTCAAAATGTTATATTTTAACAAATTTTGTTTACAGTCATGTGTATTAAATTCATTTCATATTAATATTTAAAGGTGAGTTTATGTTAAACGAGTCGCCATAAACTTATATTATATGGACAACATTAGATCAAAACCTTTTTTGAGGTTATGTCTACTAGGTTCAGCGTAAATAGGCAAAAGTGGTAATCGCTATTTTTTTTCACGAACAGCGATCTACCGCGTCGCTTTGATTCTAAAGCAAACTAGTTTATTTCTATTTACAAAAGATTATATTATAATGTTTTTATTTTTAAAAAAAAGTGTCTCAGCTATTTACATTTTAAACTTACAGTAGATCAGTTTAAATAAATCAGTTAAAAAAAATCAGTTAATAGAAATCGCTTTGATCTTGATAATAAATATTCTTATGAAATTTCATTTTTCAATAATCGTTTTCGAAATTTTATCTGTTTTAATTAATTTTGTATACGGTTTATTGTACAAAATCTATTTCAAATTAAAATTTAAAGGTGAGTTTATGTTACAAAACTCGTCATAAGTTCATATATGTTAAACAACATTAGATCAAATCATTTTTTTGAGGTTATGTCAACTAGGCTCAGCATAAATAAAGCAAAAGTGGTAATCGCTATTTTTTTTCTGTTGACTGTAACTGTTGACAATTTTTGAACCCTTTGGTAATATATTCACTGGTAAATCTATATAAATGCTGACCATTGTTGACGTTGGCAGAAACATTACGACGGTTGTAAAACAAATTTGCGGAATTTGTACAGAAATATTAAACGAGAAATATTATTTTCCTTTTTGCGCTTTTTAATATAAATTTATTTATTACTTAATTTGAAATTATTATAATTTTCACAAAGTGGTTTAATAACACTTGCTAGAGTTTAGAAAAATAAAAGATTTGAACGGAACTGTTACTTTTAGAAATCACAGTGATTTTTGTATTTTCCTGTTCCTCTCGTTCGTATTTTTATTTTAAAAGAAATAAATGCTAAAGTAGCTAAATGCTAAATGCTAAAGTAGCAGTCTGAATTTTATTTTTAAAAATTCACAGCGAACAAAATAAAAGTAACTGTTACTTCTAATATTTAGTAACAGGCAGTGATTGCTTTTGAGTAACAATGAAAAAGTAGCTGCTACCTAAATATCGTCATATCTCTAGCCACGACACGGAACACTACTTGAAAAAACTTTGGAAACTGGAGAAAATTAAGCAAACGTCCTTGTTGAGGAATTAAATGTGTTAAGAATCAAAATTTCTTGATTGTATGACAATGCAAACAATATAAAGTGATAAACTAAAGCAAAAGTTGAATTCAAGAAATCAATAACAAAGGTGTACGCCGGTAGGTAACACAACATTATTTTGTGATAGGAGATACATTTTAATAATTTTGATAGTTTAGTTCAAACCTAACAACTATTATAATAAATTTCACTAATAAATTAAAATGAAATCGCCAATTTCTTGTTAACTATTAGTTTTTATTTACTATATACGTATTTCATCGACAGTAGTATATACTATATATCACAACAAGTTTTGATATACACTACTGTCGATGAAAGCATAGCTTTCAAAATACGCATATACAGTAAATAAAAACTATTAATATGCAATATTTAAAAATATACTTTTTTAATATGTTTATTTTTAATTTTTTATTTTATTAATAATAATATAAACTTCCTTATAGTAACAATTTGAATTTTATTTTTATTTTATCGATTTCGACTTTCGTCATCCTCAGTTCTTAAATTATTATTACAATTTTTGCTTAAACTATTGTCTTATATACTATTTCAACTGCTATTTTATATTATTATATCATATATTTTGTTAGTTTTAGTGTTGATTTTATCATTTAAAATGTTGTTATTGTTTTTACGTTAATATATTTCTATTTCTTCCAATCTATCTAAATGTTGTCCTTTTCTTTTTCGTGTAATATGGTTAAATTTGTGTTGATATTGGTGTATTTTTAAATGTTGGGCATATCTGGATTTTGGATCACTTTTATTGATTTCACTGAGTGTGTTCAATAAATCTTGTTGTGAAGGACCGCCCCGTTTGACCTATATAAAATTTACTGCAGTCATCACAGGCAATTTTATAGACACCTGTGTCTAAGGTTTGGGTTTTTTTGGTTTTAAGGTAATTTTCTATTTTATATTTGTTTTTTTAAGCTACATCTATCCATATTTTTTAAAGTTTTTTGCATTATTTTGAATGTTGTTTTATTATATATCACGCCTATTTATTTTTTGCCTGCTAAGTTTTCTTAGTTCCTCAATGTTGTTTGGGTTTGCAAATTTTTCTTGTTTTTATGTTTTCTATTTAATATGTCAATTATTTCGTTTTTATATCCGTTTTTACTGGCTATGTATTTTATGTTATTTAATTCGTCTTGATAATTTTCTGCAATCATTGGTATATTGTTCAATCTATTGATCATATGGTTGTAGGCAGCTAGCTTATGTTGGTATGGATGATGTGATATAATATTTATTGTTTGATCCGTTTGGGTTGGTTTTCGGAATATTTTGAATGTGTGTTTTGAATCTACATTGTTGATTGATAAATCCAAAAAGTTTATTGTGTTATTTTCTTCATTTTCTAGCTTGAATTTAATGGAAGGTTCTATGCTGTTTATGTATTGGTGTAATAGATTAAGCTGTCTATTCGTTCCTTTGAATAATAAAATTATATCATCAACGTAGCGATACCAATAAATGATTTTTTCTTTGTGTGGATTTGAGTTATTATGTATATATTTTGTTTCAAAATCGTTGAGATATATTTCGGCTAAAGTTCCAGATAGTGAGCTTCCCATAGGTAATCCTTCTGTTTGTTGATAATACTCATTGTTATGTGTGAAATAGTTTTGTTTTGTTATTTCGGTTATTATATTTATTATTTCTTGTGTATCTGTTGGGTTTAAGCCCAACGTTATATTTATTGTATCTTTTATTGGTATATTAGAATACATGTTGGTTATATCAAACGATGCTAATTTTGCGTTGTGAGGTATTATTATTGGTTCTATTCTATGGATTAGTTCTGTGTTATTTTTTACTGAATAATTGTTATCAAACTTTATGTGATACTTCAATAGTTTGTTTATGTACTTCGCTATTCTGTATGTTGGTGCTGTGGTAAAATTAATTAATGGTCTTATCGGTGTATCTGGTTTGTGTATTTTTGGTAATCCTCTTATATTTGGTGCTGTTGGTTTTATCATTTTGTTATACCTTATGTTCTTATCACTTAATATGTTGATAGATATGTTGATGATTGTTTTTATTTGTGCATTGAACTCATTCGTTCGATCTTTACTTAATTTTTCAATGTTGTCATTAAGGATGTATTCATCTATCTTATTGTTGTAGTCTGTAGTTTTCAAGATGAATAATGCATTCCCTTTATCTGCTTTGGCTATTGTGACAGTGTTTTGTTTGATCTTGTTTTGTATACTACGTATTGTTTTTATTTCTTTTTTGTTGTTGGTTTTTGAATTGTTTAAGTTGTTATTTTTTTGGTATTTCATTAACTATTACTGATCTGATTTCATTTTGGTGGTGAATGTTAGTTTTCAATATTGAATTTTCTATTTCTAACAGATTTTCATTTATTTCTTTTGTTGTGTTGTTTGGTGATATGTCGTATTTCAATCCTTTTTCCAACAGTTGAGTTGCTTGATTGTTAAATTGTATTTCAGTGTAATTTTCTATTCTATTGTTATATTGTGGCGTTCTATACTGATTTATTATGTTATTATGATGAGTTCCAATTTTTATTAGTTTTGATTCTTTTAACCTTTTTAATTTCAATTTTATATTTTCACTTTTCTTTTTTATCGTGCTTTGCATATCATTTTTTACCGATTCCATTATTATTTCATATTCTATTTGATGATGTTGTTTAGATATTAGTAATTGTAGGTTGTATACTTCTAATGTTATGTAATTTATTTGTGTAGAATTCTTGAATTTGTTTTGTTAACCATGTAGTTTCTGCCGTTTGTTTAGCTTTTTGTGCGGCTTTGGATCTATTGTAGACTTTGATGTTAATATATGTAGGCATTTTTCTAAATCTCTTGCAGCATCGGTTGAAATGTAAATTTAGTTTGTTTTGTTGTAATTTTGCTAATTTGTAATAATAATTATTTCCACTATTTCACTTGATGGTGTATCACTATATTATGTGTTATTATGGTTTTCCATATTATTCACTGTGTGTGTGCTTTTGTCACTTTTGAATTAAATTTTGCATTTAAATTCAAAAGTGACAAAAGCACACAAACAGTGAATAATATGGAAAACCATAATAACACATATAGTAAAAACTGTTAGTTAACAAGAAATTGATGATTTTATTTTAATTTATTAGGGAAATTTATAATAGGAGATAGTGTTAAAAATACTACTAAAAGTCAGAATTATTTCACTGAATTAAGTAATGTTTGTAAGATTTTCGCTACATCAACAAAGTGATGGGTATATAGCTTGTTGTATGCTATTATTTTGAGTCTTTCTGATGTGATAAATTTGCCTGGTGGTCAACTGTGATGATATGTTAAGCACCACTAGTGTAGGAACAGCAATAATGAGTAGAGTAGAGATGAATTTTTGGTTGATGGTTATTTAAAAATGTTGTATAAAGGTTGATTAGCGTCAATTTTGATAGCAATACTTAATTATTTGTAGCTTGATGTTCTATCCAACTAGACTTAAATGATATATACTACAGTGAAATATAATTTATATTAACAGATTTATTAACGAGATCAAGAGCATCACCAATAATATTTATTTAATTTCATTTACAAAAATAGTTCCAAATGTTTACATAATTAAATTTAAAGAATAAATACACTTCGTTACAACAATTTGTTTTAGTAACAAGAACAGAAACGTTTATTATTTTAAAGAATATATTTTTCCTTTTAATCAAAATAATTTTTTTTAATAAATAAAATATAACTAGAAAACTTCAGTATTAAGGAAATCAAATCCAAAACTTTTTGGAAAAACGAATAAACAAGAACTCTATAAAACTAATTTGTTTTTTATAAATTTTAGACGATAGAAACATCGCCTGCTGCAATTAAAATTTTGAAAATTTTTTATTTAAATGTTCGCCACAAATATTCAAGTAAAATATTTGAAAAGTAATCTGAAGGCGCCCAGCAAAACTCAATGAAAATATCGCATTAAAAGTATAAAAGTCGTGAAATACCTGATTAAAGAAATTAATCTTGCGCGAAATGAACTTGGGAATATAATGTCTGCACAGGAATATAAGGTCTGCGCATAATTTATATCTGCCCTCAAAAGTTACAGCACGGCGCTGAATCGCGTACTGAACGCAGCAAAAGTGCAATCACTTTAATAGATATTTTTAGGCGTCAATAGATTTGTTAATTGTAATATTTACAGTACTATTTTATTTCATTTAAGTGCCATTTTTATCATATTCATGGTTCTCTCGTTACCTTGTTGCTATTATGTCTTCTTTTGAACATAATATGATCAATTCCAAATAGATCATTCCTCAATTCCCAATTAAGACGCCACGATTTTATATTATCAGTCACCATATGAAGTTCATGGAATAATTCCTGACTGAAAGTTTTTACTTAACTCATTAAATTTGATCAGTTATCGAGTTTGTTGTTTTTCATTCTTTGTCCACACTTTCAGATCTTTGGTTTCTTTTTGACTTGTTGGTTTCGTTGATCTGGTTGACATTTCTTTGCCCTTGTTTTATCTCACAAAGTTCGTATATAGTCTATATCATTCAAGATATTATTCAAGCGGAATTAAAATTTTAGCCCTTCTGTCATTGACCCTTATGAATGCGCCAGCTTTGACTTTACCTTACCTATAAACTTGACGTTATATATCAAATTTCGTTCGATTTCATATGCACACACCAAATTTTAAAGCATAACTTTGGCATTATTATTTTTAACTTAATAAGAAAACTTTGTTTTTCTTTGTCAAACTTGTTGTTGATAAAAATTGTAAAGTTTTGTGCAAACCATTCGTTTAACTATGATATTGCTGTTACTTTCTTTTCTTATTAGATGAAATTTATAAAAGGAAAATTATACGAATAACATGTATTTAGATTAGAAATTTTGTAGATTAATGTTTCACGCTGTATTTCACATTATATAAAAATTTAAATTATAGAAAAGAAAAAAAACAAACTAGCTTGTCGAACTTTTACCGAAGCCGTTGGATTCCTTTATTATAAAACTTTGTTGATTAAATTATGAAGAAGACAACATGGAGTAGATCAAAAGTTAAAAATATTTTGATGATAATAGGAAAATTTGTATAATTTTTTGGTTCATTGAGCATCAACTGGTATAAAATTTAAAAAAAAATTAATATGATATTGATACAAATTGTCTACAAACTTTAAGTCTGTCACACTTTAGTTGGTTCATAGTTCAATTATTTAGTTTTTCAAAACTAAATTGATTTTATTTTTTCACAGAAGCACTAAAGAAAAGCTAATCTTAGCTTAAAATCGAATTTCACCTAAAACTTTTTAGGAAAAACTTTCATGTTTTAGGATTATTTGAAACAATTCGTTTTTGTTTCTTCATTTTTTTCTTGGAGGAAACAAAGTTTTTTAGCTTAACTTCGATTTGTTTTTAATCAACGAAATTCAAATTCATAAGTTTTGTAGCTACAGAAAATCTCCTAAAATAACTAAAGTACAAACAACACAATAGAAATTCGAAGTAGATAATACGATAAACAAACTGAAGAAACATTGTTTCTTGTTGCTTTTTTATTATTTGAATTTGTTTCTTTTAAACAAAAGTTTTAGATGTACGAGTATGTGTGTGTAATCTTATGGTTTGAACTTAGTTTTGTTTATGTTTTGAATGCTGGTTTCATGTTATATGTTACATTTTTGCTTCTATTTGCTTAGAACTTCTTTTGGCGCAGAAGGAAAAACAACTTAAATACTTTTATATGGAGTAAGGGTGTATGTTTAGATTAAACCATTTTTCGTTTTAAAATAAAAGTCTTGAAAAAAGTTGGTATATAACTGAAGTATCCAAATAACTCTGAAGTTAATTAAAACAAAAGAAAAAAATTTTAATACCATTCTTAAAGATTATTGAATATTAAGATTATACCTTAAAAGTGAAATTTAATCAGCAACCTTCTGATATTTGCCAGCTGTTTCTAATTAAGTGATTAGGAATAGCTACTTACGGATTTTTTTTTGTCATAAATATTTTTATACAAAAAACTACTTTCATTTTATAAATGTCTGCAAACTATAAAAACTTTATCTCACCTATGATTTAGTGATCGAGCCTACATGACGAGCGGGAGAGAGACATACTCTTTTGACTCGTTTTAAGAATATGAAGATGAATTGTTTATTGTTGTTTGGGTGGCTTTTTCGTTTGTACTCGATCATTCTGTGTACACGCAAATTTAGCTGTTGTTATTTTTTTCTTAGAAGTCGACATTCGAATTTTCATTTTTATTCTTTGACGACAGCTACGGCTACCCAAAATAATTAAGACATGCTATTAAACATATATGCCGTGGTACTATTTAGTTCTGTCTGTGATTAATTACGTGGATTTAACTACCGCTAGGACCACTTTGAATTGTGGGAGAAATCATAAAAAATGATCGAACACATGATCTTTATTCATTTAGATGATCAACATAGGTTGATATTTGGATGATCTACTACTCCGGTAGTAGTTTTAAACAGTTTTGAAAAACAATGCATGAAATGTGCGTTGATTACGCATGATAACTATGCATAATAAAAGTTAAAACTGCGAATGAAGCTGTTAAGTATAAATAAAAGTATTGAGTTGATGTTGACCATATTCCTTACAGAATATCAGTTTTCAGGTATCTCATGTTTTCTTATTTTTCAACTGATATCTACGAATCTTTTTTATTTGAAATTATTGAGCACAATGAAAGATGCAGAAAAATGATGAGAAAAATTGATATCCAAGATTTAATTTTTATTAAGAACATCATAACAAATAAGATGCATTTATTCGAAACGGAAAAATTTCTTGTACCATAAACAATCCTCTAATCTTAATTTATCATAAATTTGGACCAAATTTATCTAAGATGTAGACGAAAAGCATCCCCATCATCAAATTTATTGAATAATAAAATTTCGAATTCTAAATAATAAAGTTTTATTTTAACGATAAAGAATTTTTGTTAGAACGATAATTTTTTATTTTTTATTTCATGATACTAAAATATAATATTTGATTTTTTATCGATAATTCACCAATATTAGTTGAAAAATCATTTTTCTTTTATTATCAATTGAAAATATTAATTTTATACTAAATTCACATATTCCATTTTATGTCAAAGAAAAGCATGTAAGTTGGAATCTTAAGTAATAAAATCCATATGAAATGGTTGCATAAAAATATTTACGAGTACTTAGAGAATATTTTGCAATTTTCTTTAAGATCAATTTTAAAATTCATTTTCAGATTATGCAAAAAATGTACTTTTGTTGGAAAAATGAGAACTCCATGTTCGTTCAAAAAAGGAAAATAGTGACACTAAAAAAATTATTAAATTAATGATTTTTCTGAAATGGCGGCTTGACCAGACAGATAGAGTTATCAAACATCAAATAAAAACCACCCTTAATCTAACTGTCAGGAAAAAGCAGATAAAACGGCTTTTAGACGACAACAATTAATTAATGCCCAATTGACTAATATTAGATAATTTCCTCGAAGCAGAATATTATAGAAACTCAATATATGGTTAAGTGAGCTTTACTGTGGGAAAAAAAGGAAGGCTAAATTCAGGCTGAAGATTTTAATTCTGAACAAATTATCCCAATTCTCATTTTAAAAACTTTAGAAAAGGAGAATTGAAAATTCAGTTCTTGATGATTGTTTGTTATGCAGGCTGCAAAACTTATTAATTGTCATCGATTTTTTGATATTGATCAATAACTTATTCAATATTGCCTCATAATTAAAAACTGATTGTAAGATATCTTGTTTTTTTTAATGGAGAAATTAGTTGAATGTCATATAAAATGATACAAAACCTCGAAGTGTCTGCTGAAACATATACCATCATATAGACGAAATCTGCTTCAAATACAAGTTTTTTTAATTTACGCTCACCAATGAGTGTCCTTAGTACTAAGAACTATCTCGAATTTTTTTACTTTTCCAACTATCAAAATTTTAGAAAGAGACCCTTGTGCACTGAAAAAAATTGTTTTATTACTTCGGTCTGAAGGACCTAAGTATTGCATTCATGAGCCAAAAGTGAAATTCTTAACCCTACTTTTTGTGGCATTTCTCGACGTTTTAGGACCTACTGATTTTAAAAAAGTAAAAAAAAATGTATGCTTGTCTGCCGGCCGGCCTACCTACGAAATGTAGAAAACCGCTGGAGAGATTTCAAATTTTTGAATTCTAAAAATAGGTATACTCAAGGGACAGGTCCAAAAGGACGCTGTGTTCGATAACTGTACCGAAAGTGTGTCAAAAAATTATTAAGTGTGTCAAAAACAGCAAATTTTCATATTTTTGGCTTAAAAAATGTTCATTTCAAGTGATTACGAGTACGAACATTAAATTTGGAGAATTCTTGATGGTAGGGATTGGTATATGAGATCAAAAACTAGATTATTGCATTAGAAGTTTGTCAAAAAAATGTTGTCAAGTGTGTCAAAAGAAAGATTTTTATTTATTTTTTTGCCCAATTTTTTGGAAAAAAATGAAATGAATTATTTGTATGACATGAAATTTTATTATTATTATAGAGCATTATAAGTTTGTCAAAAAAATAATGTGAAGTGCGTCAAAAAAATGATTTTCATTTATTTTTTTAGCCAATTTTTTGGTTAAAAAAAAACTTGTTTTTATGACGTAAATGTAATTGGACATGGACATTTTTGAATTTGTTATAGATTTTGAAATATTTTTGGAATTTTGAAAAAAGTTTGTAGTTTTGAATTTGTAATAATTTTTGCAATATTTGTAAGAATTTTGGAAAAAGTTTTAAGTTTTGATTTTGTCATAATTTTGGCAATATTTTTAGAATTTCGGAAATAACTAGAATTTTTGAATTTTAAAATATATTTTTAATTTTGAAAAAAATTCCAAATTTCGATTTTGTAAAAATTTTTGGAATATTTTTGGAATTTTGAAAAATTTTAAATTTTTGATTTTATTGTAATATTTTGAATTCTGAAAAAAACCAGTTTCAATTTAACTGCTTCAATGCAGCAAAAGCGTATATTTTAAATTTTGTTGAAGTTTAAAGTATTTGAGTGCTAACGACGTATCAAATAAATTTAAGTATGAATAAATATAAATATTGGTAAACCGACATGAAAAAGGCAATCACAATATTTTAAAAATATTATATTTTTAAATTACTAAAATTAACTCTTTAAAATGCCCGTTGGTATTTTGTGTTTGTTTTCAATACCTTCACCAAAAAATTTCTTTCACACTTAATTGAAATTTCTTTCACACATAATTGATGAAAATGAGATGAATTTCAGCAATTTAATATTACAAAAAAGTAACGTATTATCTCATAAAAAGATTAATGAAATCAGCCATTTTAGAAAATGTAAAAAACTTTCAATTATAATACATTCTTTTATTTTATATTCTTCTTTTGGGGTTCCGTACTTTGAAAAGCAAAATCCTATTGGTTAAACTTCGGGAATTTCTACATAATCGATTTACTAACAAACTATAAGTGCTGTCAACTTGAAATTTTCTACAGTTATTAAATGTGTTTTCCGTTTTTTTTTGTAGTGTAAAACAGTTTTTTTGTAATTTTCGAAAGCACAGTTTTTGACTTATTTTTGAAACTGTCATGTTTTTTTTGTTACCCCCCCCCCCCCCCCCCCCTTATCTACGAACATTACAAAAGAAAAAGTTTGAAAAAATTAACGGGTGTAGGAATTTTGCTAAATCAAAACCTAAATTTTTTTTGTTGTTATAAGTTCAAATGTTTATTGGAGAGGGTTTAAAGTAGAAATTTTGAAAAAAAAATTATTTTTGATCATGTCAAGTGGATCATATGCAAAGGTGATTTTTTTTGTTGTGCAAAACGAACTACTAACATTGCAAAAGAAACAATTTAAAAAATTAATGGGTCTACCTAAATTTTTTTTGGTTGTTATAATTTCAAATGTTACTGGAGGGGTTTAAAGTAGAAATTTTGAAAAAAAAACTATTTTTGATCATGTTAAATGGGGTGTCATATAAAAGGTGATTGTTTTGGTAGTGCAAAACAATTTTTTTTGTAATTTTCGAAGGCTCCGTTTTTGGATTGTTTCTAAAATTGTGTGTTTGGAGAAGAACTATTCTCGTAGACTAATATATACACGGAACCCTCGACGAGTGAGTTATATCCGCACTTTTTATTCCGACTTTTTATAATTATTAGCATTAAATAAATTTCATTTCGCTTCGTTTTAATGTTATTATGCGTTAAATATGCGACTGATATGTGTGACTGTGTGCATATATGTGCTAAGATGTTTTACGACATGTGCACGATATAGTGCACATCATGTGCATATGACATATATTGTACATAATTTTGTGCTCGGCGATTTTGTAACATGCAATATTAATGCACATTTCATGATTTTTTTTCAAAATTATTTTACAAGAATAATAACAATAACCTTTTGGGATCATCCACATGGTCTGTGGTTGCAGCCATATTTCCGAGCTTTAAAAAACAAATCCGAAACAACATTATTTTGCATACCATGCTGCGCATCAACCTTCTTCAACAGTACCAAAACATGAATGTGCTCCATCTGGTTTCACTGTCAATTTCTTCTTTTCACAACACCGAAAATTCAACAACACCATAGGCACAAACAAGCTCTTTCTTGCCAATAAATATGTACGTCTGTTACACTTTTTCTAGAGTCCACCAAATATTAACTTTGATTCATTCTAGGTTGTCAATCTCACCAAGATCGAGATTCCAATAGAAACTCAAATGCATGTCAGTTTCAGCACAAATGTTTACCTCCTAAACACACCTTGACAAAAAACTCAACAACTTGTGGTCTATTTACAGTTTTGCTTTCAAATTCACCTCAAAAAAAGCTCCCATCATTTATGATTTGATTAATTCTTTCCAACGCACATTCCGTTCTTACAAAGCTCGCAGTTTACACCACACTGACTTCATCCTGATTCAAGCTTTCAATTTCTCTCTACGGTTTCTTTTCTCTCATCCGGAATCAATCATTTTTCAAACCGATAAAGATAACATTAGTTTCATTCATTATATGGCCTTACCCTTTCCTAAAACAAATTAGCTTACTTCTTTCAAATACTTTCACATATCCAATAGTTAATAGCAATAGTCTTTCCTTCTCGGCCATAAGAACCGAAAAGTATTTTGTTGACTCTCCGTTCTGTTCCAACCACATCGATGACCCAAACTCACACCGCTTAAGATTTACTGGCGATTTACGAACGAGGCATTCCCTTGCGTCTGATTGTTGTCAACTACCATTGCCTAAAACTGTTTCAAATGCCAGAATTTTTTTCAAATAAAAGCCTTCTATTTTTTTATGACCATTTTCTGTTCGCCAACGTTCCCGATTGCAACAGATTGGCGCCAACCCAACACGATCACCACTATTCTATATATCCGCTTCCAACAAATGATTCTTTTGTGCATACATATCAACGGTTTTAACCACATCTTAACGATCTTCTTATGGATAAATTCCACAGTCCATTCCATTTAGCATATTTTACCCCACTTTTCTTAACTCCTTTCTATTTTCCTAAGTCAAAAACAAAATCCCAAGTCTTTCTTGCTCCTAAGTTATCTCGTCATGCGCTAATAGCGTATAGTCAAACAAAATAGTAGCTGAAAACCAGGATACAAAAGCATAATCGGTTTTTAAACGCCCAGATGAATCCAACAACGCATTAATGGAATACTTCAAAACTTTGTGCCATTCCTTTGACTCTCAACATTCCAATACTTGTATATTAAACAGAGTCAAGACGGAATTTTGGGTTCTTCCTTAGGAGTTTCCGGTCGAATTAAAAGCAAAGCGTTCCGCGAACTATGAAGCTTTCTTTGTAGGATCAGTGACGACTAAGCATTCATCAATACCCGTGTTCCTTCTAGGTAAACTTGCTACTCGAACCAAATTTTAAATGGAACGACATAAATGTGAGGTGTATTAGATTTTTGATCTACTACAACTCAAATTCTTTCTTACCACACGTTTCCGACATTTTGTTTGACAATAAATTGTTATGACAATTTTGAAAAAAAATATTGTTAAAAAACTCTCTCTCTCTCTGGCGTTTACATCCCATAAAGGGATTTTGCCGTCTGTGCAATAAGCTTCCAATCATCTTGTTCCATGACCAGTTGACCCCAGTTTCGACATCCTATATCACGAAGGTCTTGGATGATGTCATCACGCCAGCGTTGTCTAGGTCTTCCTCTTCGACGAACACCAGCTGGTTGTTGTTGGGACGCTTTTTTAATCATTCTATCTAATGGTGCCCTTTCTACATGACCAAACCATCTAATCCGGTTAGATTTAATGAATCCGATTACATCGCAGCATCCAAGGAGCTGTCTGATTTCGTGATTCATTCGGATTCTATACTGATTTTCAGCAACTTTACATGGACCATAAATTGTTCGTATGACCTTCCTCTCGAATGTTGATAAAATTCTACAATCGGAGGAAGTCAGTGTCCAGCTTTCACTTCCAAATGTAAGCACAGGTCGAATTAATGCTTTGTAAAGTGTGAGTTTACACGACCGCGAAAGATGTTTTGATCGCAGAAGTTTTGAGTATGCGTAGAAAACTCTGTATGCGGCAGAGACACGGGCTTTGATATCTGCCTGCATGTCATTTGACGATGTTATTACAGACCCGAGGTATTTGAAGTTTCTCCACGCGTTCCACTTCGTAGTCGCCAGTATCCAGATTTCCGGGAGGTATGTTCTTAGATGTTGTTAACACTTTAGTTTTGCCGGTGTTGATGCATAATCCAAGTCGTTTAGCATTTCTTTCAAGCTGAGAGAGACTATTTTTAATATCGCTCGTTCTACGTCCGAGAAGCACAATATCATCTGCGTAGCCAAGAACTTGACTAGATTTATTATATATGCAGTTTTGCGTCTCAATTCGGCTTTTTCTTATCGCGTACTCCAGCGCCAAATTAAACAGTACAGGCGCGAGTGCATCACCTTGTCGAACACCTGATGTTATATCGAAAGGATCAGAGACAGATTGTTAAAAAACGTAAAAGAAAATTATTAGTTTGGTAAAATTTTACGTTTAAATTTTATTTTGAGTTTGTTAAATTTCAGAAAATTAATTAGATATTAAAACATTTCTGAAAATTGAAATTATGATTCTTGCAAAATGAAAACAATTAAGCAAAACTGGACAGACATTTGACATTTAGGCTTTAAATTTTATATTTGTATAAACATTTGATGAAAAATATTAGAAATTTTTCTTCTAAGCGACAAATACTCTGGTGGTAAATAGATGCGTAAGTTTGTTATTTATCTTTACCATCATTTGAGATGGTAAACTTGAAAACAGAATTTAGTACAAAAGTAAAGGAATATGTTGTAAATGGAACACACGTAATGATAGGGGGATACAAGATTTGGTACCAAAATTTAAAGAAATAATGGCAATATAAAATTTTTTTTTTCAAAAACTGACATGGTCAGCTTTTGGTTTTTCATTATCGCCCATCCTGTTTGTTATTTTTTGGGCCTTAAGATAATGTGAACGATTTTCGAGATTATGATTTTAATTCAAACATTAAAGAAAAAACAGTTACATCGTCAATATAAAAACAATACTGGTCGAAAGGAAAATCTTGGAAAATGGTTTGGAAACAATAAGTGTTCATTTTTGACAAGTGAAACATTTTGTAGGATTTAGGAACTGAAGTTCTTAGTAAATCAGTTTTAATAACTGATATGATTAAAATGTAATGTCATAATTTTAATTCTACTTTTATTAACATCGGATCGTATTATTACTCGTATTATTTGGCAAATATGTGAGATAGTGATCTAGAAGAAACATTTTATCATCGCGTTCACGAGAAGTGAAATTTTAGCTTATAACAGTTTGAGACAGATGTCATCCTGTAATGCGGATGATTTTTTTCCACCCATTTATTATTTTCGTCGTCAGGCGTCTTTGAAAATTGTAATCACGATTTTGTGTGGTCAATGAAGTTATCGACCAGTAACGATCAATAAAAATTTTAAATGAAAATCTATACAAATTTCAGTCAAGTGAGATATAATTCTGATTTTCTAAATTTTAAATTAACTCTTACTTAAGAGAATTAAATATATGATAATTTTAAAATTTTGATCAAATGATTGCGGGCGATATAATATGCTTAAGATTTTTTAAATGATGGCGAACAAAATTGAAAAATAGTTATTATTGTTGCGTTTCACCTAATGAAATTAAAAATAGTGTAAAACATCTTTTCAGAAATTTTCATGCAGTTCTTAAAAAGTTTTTAGAAAATTAATACTTTTACTACAAACGAACTAAAATGTTAAAACCAAACTTAAAACTAAATTTGTTTAGAATAAAATCTTCTTCCTTAAATTAAGTTTACGCTTCAGCTTAGATTTCATTCTTAGGTTTATAGTCGGAGATTCGTCTGGTGGTCCGTGAAGGCTCACCATCTGGTCACTGCACGCGAAAGAAGCCCTGCCGCTAGCTCGAGTAACACGGGGTTCTACTGACCAACCTGCGTACAAGAAAATGTAAAATACACTAAAAAAACAATGCGCGCCTTAAAAAACACCACCCAAGATCTCCAAAAGTCAAATCCGCCATGTTACACCTCTCCCTATTCTATATTTAGGAGCACATCATGGTAATATTAAACAGGTAAGAAAAAGTTATAAACAGGTATTGCAAGGTAAAATCAGCTTTTGTATTATCAACCATATATTTTCCAGACATCTTAGTTTTAATTTTTATCACATCCAATTCTTATTAGGTTGCAAATAATGCGAAAACCGACTTATAATAAAACAACATATTTGGTATAACTCGTATTGCATGAACCATTATTACTAAGCGAAATTTCTTAACTTTTCTTTAACCAAACATTGTTCACATTATCTCTTACAAAAAAATTAAATCAACAAATTTTATTAAAAAACCAAACTTCAAAACTTAAAAATTCAATTTCACTATCAAAAACCACAACTCAAGAATTCAAAATGAACCCTCGCTTCAAGTACCAAACCCTCAATCCAATATCCAATACTTTGAAACCAACTAATAAATAAAATCCCAAACAAAATGAAAATCCGTACCGTTCCCACGATAAAAAACTGATTATGTTGCTTTTATATTTTTGTATTATTTGTGGAATGCAAAACAAACGAAACACGAGAAAATCGTGTTAAACTAGTAACATACATAGAGGGTTTAAATGATAAATGTCCTTAAGAAGTTAATAAAATTGTGAAAGGACGGGATGAAAAGTCTTTGAACATATGGATAAAGACATTTTGAAATATTGTGGATAGTGTATTACTAACTACGAGGGAAAAAACTACAGCTTAATTGTCATAATATTTGATGGCCATAACAGGACAGGACGAAAGGAGGACAGTCTGACTGACCTTATTCATCTTGCGAATCATTAAAAAATTAAGAAACGAAACAGGAATCGGACTCGAACCCAAACACCAAAATAGACTCTCAGGCTCTACCAACTGAACTTACCGGGCCAGAAAAAGAAACTAAACGTAAATCAAAAAAAAAATATAAAGAACAAAACTAAAACTAATATAAGGTCAAACAAAAAAAAAACATAAGGAGCCAAAAATATATACCAAAAAAAAGTGTTTCGGTGAAATCGAGGGATAACCAGAGGACAGAAGTGATCTAACTATGGCTCAGAACAGCCAGAGCTAGCATTTTACTGCTCACTGGTCCCTGGCAAGCCAAAGACACTACCGAAACACCTCGTGTGGAGAAGAAAGAGGTTGGTGTTTGGATAGAGAGAACTCCAATCACTGCGGCCCAAACGACAGGCGATCCATTTCCCTGTTATCGTCCACTGGTCCGCGGTCTTCGTTTCCTCCAACGGGTTACGCTTTAACGAATACAATTTTTGAAGACCATGGCAGTTAGATTACGTCCTGACCAAATTCGTACAAAAAAAAACAAAACAAAAATTTCAAAAATAAAATACAAAACATTAAAAAACAAATATATATTAAAAGTAAACAACTCACAATGTGAAACTTTGAAAAAAAAAAACAAACAAATTTGAAAAAATTGAAAACAAAATCAAAAAAATTTCAACATTTTGATAATAATACAATAAAATTTATGGGATCAAAAAAAAATAAAAATTCAAAATTGAAAAAAAGAAAATGCAAAAAATCATGGCAAGTTAAAATTTATATACAAATTTCAAAACTGAATAAGTCAAGGTCAAAAAAAAATTTAACTAATCCAAAATTTAAAAAGTCTTTCAAAAAATTAATTTTTAAAACAAAATTCCAAAAATAAAAACAAACTTGAGTTGAAGGATGGTAGTTAACTGCAGTAGCTGGTAGTGACCGCTTTGGTAGTTATCGAGCTTATACTATTATTAAAAAACTTCAAAATATCAACAGAGAATTCAAAAATTTCAAGGAAACTCAAAACTTTAAAATAACAATTCAAAAAATTCTAAAATCTAAATAAATATTAAAAATTCAAAAATCTAAAAAAATATTGTAAATTCCAAAAACAATTCTAAAAATAAATTCACAAATATTTCAAATAATTACTTAAAAAACTTTTCATTTCTTTAAAGAAACTAAATTTAAACAAAATCAAAACTTTCAAAATTAACTGAAATTCCGAAAAATATTTTTTACTCAACTTACTGGCACGAAGAACAAACGATATCATCTGCTTTAGGCCACAAATCTCCTAGAGAAAATGAAAAATAAAAGTAAAGTAATTAAAACTAGGAGGGCCCGGCGTTCTTCGCTACGCTTATAAATAAAGTTTTTGCGTAGACATTTTGTTGACGTAGAAGCTTTCAAAAAGTGGTAATGAGATAAGATTTCAAGTAAACTTATTCGATCTCTAACTTATTTGATCGCTAATTTTTCATATATCCGAACTGATCAGCTAGAGTTCTGATTATTTTTCATTCATATATTTAAAAAGAAAAATTAAAAATTATATGCTAGCATATCTCATTACCACTTTTTGAAATAATTGCTTCTACGTCAACAAAATGTCTACGCAAAAACTTTATTTATAAGCGTAGCGAAGCACGCCGGGCCCTCCTAGAATTTATTAATTATTTCATTTCTACACGCATAAGAAAAAGTAAAGAGGTGTCAAGGGACACCCGGATGGAACGAAGCTCCTTTCGATTAATTAGTGAAGGAATGGTTGTAATAAAAATTTTTTTATTTTTTTACGTTTGGGAAATTTGTGAAATTTGGGAAATTCGGGAAATTTGGGAAATTGTTTCTTTATCTTTTATCAATAGAAAATAAAAAAATTAGTGAAGGAATTGTAATAAAATTTTATTTTTCAGGGTGTCAAGGGTGTCAAGGGTGTAAAGAGTGTCAAGAGTGTCAAGGTGTCAAGGGTGTCAAGGGTGTCAAGGGTGTCAAGGGTGTCAAGGGTGTCTAGGGTGTCAAGGTTGTCAAGTGTGTCAACGTTGTCAAGGTTGTCAAGGGTGTCAAGGGTGTCAAGGGTGTCAAGGGTCTCAAGGGTGTTAAGGGTGTAGAGGGTGTCAATGGTGTCAAGGGTGTCAAGATTGTCAAGGGTGGCAAGGGTGTCAAGGATGTCAAGGGTGTCAAGGTTGTCAAGGGTGTCAAGGGTGTCAGGGGTGTCAAGTGTGTCAAGGGTGTCAAGGGGTGTCAAGGGTGTCAAGGGGTGTCAAGGCTGTCAAGGGTGTCAAGGTGTCAAGAGTGTCAACCATTAAAATATTGTCGTACTAATGATCGTACTTTTCGTGAGAAATGCTAGCCTGTAGCAAATGCCACCATGCTCACCGGGCCCACCCCACAAAATGTCTACGCAAAAACTTTATTTATAAGCTTAGCGAAGCACGCCGGGCCCTCCTAGTATCTATTATCAAGAGATGCACCACGTACATTAACACTCATACCATTATCACGTCGACAATACAAAGGATTACCATTCACAGATTCTTTAGTATTTTCAGAAAAAGGTTTTAGAAAATTCTTACTACATTTACCATCTCTCATACAAACAGAATTGGGATTTAGAGCACCACATGGTCCATGCATCATATGACGTTTCGAATATTCATGTAATTTAGGAAAAAGAATGGGATCAGAGATTTCAGTACATACAAATTTATTAATCATTTCATTTCCATCAATTCTATCTTCATCTGACAAATTTAACAAACATATCAGGCAGGAATTAAAGCACCAGTACGATGATTAAAAATATTATGAATTTTAAAATGATAAATACCACGTGCAATTTATTTCTTCATTCACAACATTAATTTCACCATTAACACCATCCATGACACCATTCATTTATGAAGAAAAAACAGAAAAATCAAACACGGCTATTATGAAATATTTCTCTATAGCAGGCTACAGACCTACAATCAATTTGTCAATCAATTCGAAAACGAAAATAAACGAAATAAAATTTAGTGTAAAAATCCCCTAAATTTTATTTCGTTTTCAACTGATTGACAAATTGATTGAAGATCTGTAGCCTGCTTATCTTGTATTGCACAGAAAGAACAAATCATTGTTTCTTTAATTTCTAATCCATAGAAAATATTTAAAAACAAAGAAAAATAATAAATAAATCAAAGAAAATCAAAGAAAAATAATAATAATAAAAAAACAAAGAAAAATAATATGTCTATCCACTCTTAAATCAATGCATAAACTAATTTGAAATTTGAAAACAAAATATAAAATACTAAATAATAATAATAAAAAAACAAAGAAAAGACTTGGGCAATTCGATTTCATATTGTATGGCTGCGGCCGTTAAATTCAAAAATACATTTTAATTCGTCTTCAAAATCTAAGTTACACTAATATCAGTTAGCAGTGAAAATTTTAAATGAATCCATCTGTGAATAAAAAAGCCTTAGGCTCCAAAAAGTTTTTTTTAGCGTATTAATACATAAGATTCATGTTGTTGGAATAACTAATTGTTAAGTTATTCTTCGAATTTTTTGTGATAAATTACCCCTTTCTCAATAATAACTACCTAACTACTTCTTACTTTTTTCTTTTAAAATAATAATAATTTATTTTAAATAACTTTATTTTAAAAAAAATTTTGTTTAAAAATTGTGTATTTCCCGTCATGTGAAGTATTGTTTGTTGATGTTAAACTTTATTTGTTAGACATATGTTTCGATAAATTGATTATCATCTTCAGTACCGCGTCTTTAATGTGCATATAAATATAATTACTTAAACTTACTTACAACTTAAAAATTAAAAAACATAAATTCTGTTGTACGAGAAAAAGTAAAAAAAAACAGAGAGTGTGCTTAAGACCGCACGGCAGAAGTGAAAACTTCATTGGCAATCGCAATCAATTGATATCGTATTAGTAGTATTTGGATCGTATTAGTAGAATAAATGAGAAACAAGTCAGAACGATAAACCGCTAACTACACACACTAACCGTACAATGTAAACCAAATAATTGTCAAAATAGCACTCATATGCCAATAGCAGGGGCTAAAGTACGCGTGGTTGTCACACCCATAGATCAACAAGTTTATATTTTACAAATCTTTCTGCGGAAAGCTAGGCAAATTCATTGGTATTAATGCGCATTGTTGCCGTTTGCAAATCACTATCGGCTAAGTGCCACCATTTTTAATTATTTCATTTATTATGATTGCCATCCATGTTTAATCATACATAAGCTATGCTTCTTTGTATAGAATTTATGCGATTTCCGTCTCGTAATTGTGAGCTTTAAATCGATATAATCGATTTTATCAAGTATCAAGTTACAAGTGTTAAGTCTTCACTTAATTTTAGAAACATGTATTACATGATGATAAAATTCCAATACATATAATTTTGATATACAAATGTAAGTGTTTCAGCCTTCAGGTTATACTATCTTTCTTACGTTATTTTTAATTTCATAAAAAATTATGTTAAAAAAAAAACATTGATCAAGCAAACTACCGTTTAAAACGATAGTTAAATAAAAAGCCAAAATTAAGTGTACACAACAACTTCATAAATTTTCATGATGATTAATATATTAATGCATAAAGGATAAACAGCCATACATACTTTTAATTTTATATATATTCAATACTTATTTAGCATGATGACTCGAATGCAAATTGCAAAAGACAGTATCAATATAACTTTAAAAAACTGCGTTATAGATCAATTTTTTAAAATTCGTATAAAGAAATTTTTATTATTTTTATGAATTCATAAAAAAAACAATAAAAAAATATATACCATACCAGGAGTTGAACTCAGTACCTACAGAACATCAGTCAAGCACCATATCCACAACGCAATTTGAAACGTTAAGAAATGATAGATAGATTTTACTTTAAACCTTAATAAAGTCTTTCATTTCAGAGCATCACGGATCAGCCTAACTTACTACCTACGGAAAAATCTGTGTGTGGTGCGCCTAAAGAAGTTTTCACTTCAAAAACCATGATTTGACAAAATGGTTTGAAAAGTATTAACAATTAAAAATTAAAAAAATTAAAAAATAGACAAAAAGAAAAATTAAAAATAAAAAAATTTAAAACCAAATTACAACATTTAGGCAAAATTACGTTTAGCAATTACATGTTAAAATTTTTGATGGCGTTGGTGATATTATCTGTGTCCATATTTCGTTTTTATTTGTGCAGCAGCTTCGTATAAGACATTTTTTTTATGGTTAACTTGTCATTCAGTAAAATGTTGCTATTATGTTTGTTTGTTTTGTAAATTTCATATTCTTCAAGTGTGTTCATATATCGGCCTTAAGAACATTTGTGTAATAGTTTAATGTAATTGTGGAAATCTGTGCGGTTGTGGTTTTTGTCCATTAAATGTTATGCATAATTTGAGTTGTGTTTATTATGTTTGCTAGAGGGCAGATGTTCTTTATACCTTTTGATGGGGTGCCATCCCGTTTGGCCTTTATAAAGTTTTTGGCATGTTTGACTCGTGATTTTGTATACACCTGTTGATTTTTCTAATGGAGTTTTATGAAACTTTTAGCCTATTTTTATATTATTTCTTGTTTTATAACCTATATTGATGTTGTATTTTTTTAATATGTTTTTTATTTGTAATGGTGAACGGCATAAATGAAGAGTGTGCGGCGGAAATGTAACGGTTCGAGCTACTTGAGTTATTTCGTTTTCCAGTTATTCGGTTTCTGTGTTTATTTTTTAAATTATCTACTAGCGGGTACCCTAAAGGGGGGTACCCAGTTGTTGAAGTTTTTTTGAACATTCATTGCACTTCAAAGTATTACAATCTTCTGTTAATTCACCACATGAAACAAAGCCAATTAATGTTTTATAATTTTGGAAAGCAGCATCAGTAATCCAAGACATCTTAGAGTGTTGAATCATTAGTTTCATATTTTGATGTATGGTACACACGCACACATTATAAACTCCTTTGGATAATTTTATACATTCTTGTGGTCGAAGGGACGTGAATTTAGTAAATCCTATTTTCACATCAGGAAACTTATTTTTAAACTCCACATAAGCTTCATTTAATGTACATAGCAATAAGCGCTTTTGTGGATTTATGCTGAAATTGCTCGTATTGTCTTTATTGTACATAAATAATTTTTATAATATTTTAAAAAGTTCATCTAATAATAAAATGTTTGATATTTAACATAAAAAAAAAAATCTCTTAGTTTATAACGCCATTTTTATAATTTTCCTTCAGAACAAAAAAAACTGATTCCCGACAGTCATATGCACAACGAATTTTATCTTTAAAACAAAAAATAACACATGTTCTTAACTTTCACAGGTTGTTAGATATAAAACAAGCTTTAATTTAATTTAAAAAAAAAGGTGTAGCGCCATCTTTTCTTCAATTACACCGTTTTTTCTTATGATACACCGTTAAAAATTATTTCAAAAAATTAACAGTGTACATTTTTAAAAACTTTGTTCTAATACCTATTCAACGGCATAACATTTATGAAAATCGATTCAGTAGTTTTTCTACAATCGCTCGTCAAAATGCACTCACATCACAAAATAACAAAAAATTGAGGGGCACCCTGTGAAGACCCCTGGTCGAAAAAAAAAATTCTAAGAGAACTTGTATTTTTATTTATGAAAGACTATCTATAAACTAAAAATAATCAAAAATAAAAGCGGTCAAGTCAAAACGTTGAATCTTCGTGAAATTGCTCAAATAGATTATGTTGGGTATGTATCCGTTGGCTTGGGCTATGTGTTTCAAAATGCTCGTTTCTTCCTTGAAATTTGTTTGGCTCATAGGAACTGATAGCAGTCTGTTGACAAAACTGTTAAGGTTATTTAACATAAAAAATGTGAGTAAAATACAGTTCATGGTTTTATTATATTCAAACAAAATCAAAAACAATATGTTGATATCTACGGGAAGAAACTTCCATTTTTAAATCTGACCCATAACTCATAAGCCAACATGCTTTGGTAAGATAAACTATTGGAAATCACTGAATTTTTTCGTATCAAATTTTTTGAAAACATTTAGACTAATATTCCCATAAAACCCATTTACTTAACATTTCTTTTCGTTTCTTCTATATTTAAGAACTGAAATTTATTCTAAAATGCAACTCAAAACCAACATTGTCACAAAATAAGTAATCCTTCTTCACTATGCACTATAATCTTCAGATCTCTATACATTTCCTTTATTTATTTAATGTAAAACGATTTTAAAAACGATAAAATGTATCAATATTATCCGTAATTCTATGACAACAACAACAAAATTCTAGATAAACTGTAACATAAAACCACGAACAAATAGATTTTTGTCAATATTTATTTTTTCATTCCATAAAATTTTTTTTTATAAGAATAAAATTCTCCTCGTGCATCGTCGCAACCGTTCTCCTTTTCTATCCCACCCCCTTCTTTACTCAATCACATTAATATATAATTTTTTTGTTCTTCTTGTAAATTTCTTTGGTAATACTTTTTCTTAGTTTCAATTTTGTTTTTCTTATTTTTTCTTTTTGTGTTGCAGCAAAGTAATCAGTGAAATAAGATGAAAAACAAGAAAATGAGGAAGAAAAAACGAAATTCAAAGTCCGGGTTGGAAAAGGAATTGAAAGACGATTTTGTTTTTTCTTGTTGTATTTTTTGCGGAAGTTTCATTTTCACAAAGCAAATACTTGATAGAAAATAAAAGGAAAATGAATTGTCTTATTTGGGATTGAAAAGAAATCTGAGGTTAATTTAATTAAAAAACGTTGTTGGTTCTATATTTTACAGTAAGAATATACAACGAAGGGAAATAGAGTTAGACAGTGGTAGGATTAGTTGTTTCAATTATATTATTATACGATTGTTACTTATTATCTAAAGATTATATTGTTTTCATACTTCCGGAGAATCAACGAGGATTGTAAACATATAATTACTCTAGTCTTTAGTTTTGATTTTTAATTTATTTTATGGAATGGCAATGGAAAGTAACTTGTAGGTAATGGTGTCATTAAGCAATTAAGACTTGATTTGTGATTAAAACACTATATTGTAATGTTGATTAGTTTAACAGCTACAAGTCCCAAACTTTTTACTAATTCATACAATTTTGATTGTTTTAGAAAAATACTTCTTATGTGACACGAATGTTGTGTTTAAGAGGTGTTTTCACCAAAAAATATATTGAACCACAATTCGAAATGATTTTTGGGCTTCTCGGAATAAACCTTTTAAAGTTTATTATCTTAAAATTTGTTCGTGTTTTGGGTAGGATTTGAGCTAGGATTTCCCTCATCAGAATAACATTGTTTGATCCTCAGTATTTACGACACCATATTTACAGCGCCACCCAGATTTTGTTGCTAGATTTGAAGTACTTGTTTCGTTTTCAGACAGTTTAAGGTTGTTTTATACCGTCAACCAAGACTTGGAGGAGGGTTGGTTTTTAGTAATTTACAATCTATCAGACTGTAATTTCTTACGAAAGGGTAAAAATGAAAACGGCACTATTTCGATCACTGGTGGCACTATTGCAAAGCGTGATTTAGGTATTACCTAAGGGATAATTTATTTAGTGATTATAGAACGTTAACAAAAATATTAAAAGAGTTCCTAATTTAATGATTTGAGAAAAAAAATAAACATCAGAATTTAGTTTACTAGTAATGTTGTTGGCTGGGCGGCAATCGCAATTACTCGATCGAGAAATATTTGCCGCTCCACCAACAATGAAAAATTAACGTCTGCATTTTACTGAAATGCATATTTTAATAAATTAAATAAATAATTTTAAAAAAAATTTCTTATAATCACAAAAATTAATATATCTCAATTGTCTCAATTGAAAAATATGAAGGGACTGAAATCTCACAGATCCGAGATATCAAGACTTCGGTCTGGATTAAGGATTTTGATATAGTTTTCGGCAAACAACATTTAAGAGGACATGGTTTTTAGTTTTGGGCAGCGATGTATATCAAACATAAGTTTTTGTTGAAGTACATGTATTTTCTATCCTTGTTTAGATATGTATTACAAAACTAACACGAAACATCAATACGTTGTCGGAAAATTATAACAGATCATAAATTAACATAATTTAGTGAATAGTTTAAACAATCAGCAAACTACTCAAAACCTCTCCATTTAGCGTTTCGAGAAAATATTTCAAAATCACAAATTCATATTTCTTTCAAAATTCCAAAAATATTGTAAAAATTGACTAAAATCAAAAATTCAAACTTTTTTCAAACAAAATTCTAAAAATATTTCAAAAATTATTACAAAATCAAAGTTTAAAACTTTTTTCAAAATTCTAAAAATATTGCATAAATTATAATAAAATTAAAAATTGTAATTATTTCCAAAATTATAAAAATTATAATAAAATCAAAAATTTAAAATTTTTCAAAATTCTAAATGTATTCCAAAAATTCGTACAAAATCAAAAATTGAAACTTTTTTCAAAATTCTAAAAATATATAAAAAATTCAAAAATTTTTTTTTCAAAATTCTAAAAATATTCCAAAAAGTAGAATAAAACCAAATATTTAAACTTTTTCTATTTTCTAATAATATTCCAAAAATTCTTAAAAATTAAAAAATTCAAACTTTTTCCAAAATTTTAAACATATTTCAAAAATTATAACAAAATCGAAAATTGAAACTTTTTCCAAAATGTTTTAAAATACTAAAAATATTCCAAAAACTCTTACAAAATCAAAAATTGAAACTTTTTCATAATTCGAAAAATATTTCAAAAACTATAACAAATTAAAAAATTTCCATGTGCAATTATATTTACGTACACAAACAGCTAAATTTTTTTTTCCAAAATATTATCTAAAAAATTTAATGAAATCATTTTTTGACACACTTGACAATATTTTTTTGACAAATTTATAATGCAATAAAATTCTTAATAATAATAATTTCATGTTCATTATACATTTCATTTCATACAAATAAATAATTTTATTATTTTCTAAAAACATAAACAAAAATCATTCTTTTGACACACTTGACATTATTTTTTTGACTAACCTATAATTCTCAATAATAATAATAAAATTTCATGTCGTACAAATTATTAATTTTATTTTTCCAAAAAATTGGGTAAAAAAATAAATAAAAATCTTTCTTTTGACACACTTGACAACATTTTTTTGACAAACTTATAATGCCATAATTCTCTATAATAATAATAAAATTTCATGTCAAATAAATAATTAATTTTATTTTTTTCCAAAAAATGGGTAAAATAATAAATAAAAATCTTCCTCTTGACACACTTGACAACATTTTTTTGACGAACTTATAATGCAATAATCTAGATTTTGGCATCACTTACCAATCGCGACCATAAAAATTTCTCCAAATTCAATGTTCCTACTCGTAATCACTTAAAATGAACGTTTTTTAAGAAAAAAAAATGCATATTTCCTTGTTTTAAAACCTATTTTTAAAAAAAAATTTTGAAATCCGTCCAGCGGTTTTCTAGATTACGTAGGTTGTGACGGCCGGCCGGCAGACAGACATACATTTTGTTTGTGCTTTTTTAGAATCAGTCCTAAAACGTCGAGAAATGCCAAAAAAAGTGGGGGTTTCACTTTTGGCTCATGAATGCAATACTTAGGTCTTTCAGACCAACAATCAATTGGTAATAATTAAAAAAAGTGTAGCTCGATCATTCTGTGTGGTAAAAAACTCAATTACTAATAAATCGTTTAGTTAGTAGTATAAATTAATTGTAAATTGGGCTTTGTGCCAGATATTTTAGTTTTGTAAATTTTGAATTTGCTATACATTTCAATCATAGATTTAAGACAAAAAATGAAAAAAATTGCACCATATCATTTTACTTCCAAAAACTATATATATTCAATCATTCCCACCCACATATATCGATGTCTGGACACACCGAAGTCTGAGATTTTCGTTCCTCTAGACTTTTTTGTTTTAAAATTTACATTAAGTACAACTAAAGAAATTAATTACTGATAATACAAGTTCAACACAGTTTGAATTACAATCTGAAGATGTAACAAGACTTTACAAGTACGTAATATGGTTGACTAAACAAAACAAATTCATAGAAAATTAGTATTAATATATTTCCAACGCTGGATTACAACAAAATATAATCCTAATAATTTTCATTTGACATCGTTCAGTCAAACAAACACATTTTTCTGTAGCATTAACAACTGTAATTTGAATTTAAAACCATTTACCATTATTGTTATTAAAAGTAATAAATAAAATCGGTAACGAATGTTGCATAAAAAAACCATTCATATTTCAATGTCATTTTATATACTCGTAAATTTAACAATCATTTCAACAGTTGCAACAATAAACACATACCAAAAAACATCCACATAAATCATTTACATCAATGTAACAACATATGATACTGTTTAGAAGAAAAAAGGTTCAAAATAATGATGACAATTATCCTCAGAATTTCTCGATTTTCCTTTGAAAAGCAATTGACGTCGAATAAGCGTGAAATTAGTTAAAATTGCATTTGTAGAACGAAGGTTAATATAAGTAAGACTGAGATAGTGTAAACCAATAAAATTAATTGTAAACGAAACATTCAATTCTACAATCAACCGTTGAAATTTGGGGGTGATTTGGGAAATACGTTTATCGAGTTAAGCCCATTCAAGTGGATTATAAAACTGTGACATTATCATTAAAATTTTCTTATATTATATATATAAAAAATGCTTTTGAAAAAAAATAGAACCGACTTAAGAAAAAACAAAAGAGGCACAAAAAAGTGAAAAATAACTCAATTGTTGCTTTTAGAAACAAAAATACGTTACATTTTGATTAATTTAATTTATTACACCCCACTATAGACAAAAAACCCACTAATATGTATCGGGCTTGGAACCGATTTCCAACAGTTTTGTACCACAAATAACTTTTAAAATATAATGACTATTATAACAACTACAATAACTATAATAATTATAATAAAAAGTAACTATTTTAATAAAGTAACTTTGAATAATAGAATAATTTTTTTGTCTATAGTAGGGTGTAATAAATTAAATTAATCAAAATGTAACGTATTTTTGTTTCTAAAAGCAACAATTGAGTTATTTTTCACTTTTTTGTGCCTCTTTTGTTTTTTCTGAAGTCGGTTCTATTTTTTTTTTTTTTAAGTTTTTTTATTTTTTTATTTTTAGTGTAGTCATAAAGCAAACGTCGGAAGCGTTCTAAAAGTGATAACTTCAAATGCCGGAAAAACTTTCATCAGTGACAATCTATTAAGTATGGTTTTGCGATTTTTTGCACAAATGGCATACATATTTTCCGTGATAGAAAATTATTTACGATAACCTTGACAAGTATAGGAATGTAATACTGCTCAAAACATCCAAACAGATTAATATGTTTTGACGTAATCAGCGAAAATGCATTAAAAATATGGTTTTTTCTAATTTTCTGAATGACAGTATTTTTTACATCATAGAAAAAATTATGGGACCCTCTGGGAATGAACCCAAATAGAATAAAATTTAAATCATCCAAATCGAACGAGCCGTTTTTGAGAATCGGTGTACATACATAAAAAAAAACCTACAGTGAAACACAGAACCTCCTTCTTTTTTGAAGTCGGCTAAAAATTATAAGTTTTATTATATTTATGAAATAATATTTCAACAAATTGGTTTGATGAAGCTAATGAATAGCGAGAAGCCAATGAATGCTAATTCTAATTGCAGATATATTAAAATACTTGGAGTGCTCTTAAAATTAGTAGTTGGTTTTAAATTTTGACCCTGGGGTTAAGGGTTGATCCGTAGTTGTTCGGTCGTACGTCTTCTGAACACTTTTAAGTTTAAATCTTCATTAACCTCTTGTCCCGGGTTTCGATCTTATTGAAACTTGGTATATAAGGCTTTAGTATTGTTTAAAATATTTCTGCATACCATTTTATTCAATATATTATTTTTATTCAATTTATATTCCCAGTTTATTCAATTGCCTACAATTACAAATCGATTTTCGTCAAACGTTGGTAAAACGTTTCAATCAATATGAAAAAGATTTTATCAGCTTTTGGACCAAGGGTTGGGGGGGTCCACCATCCAACAGGTGTTTTTTTCACTATGTTTTTTAAGTTTGTTGTGAGCATACAAGTTTGTTGTGGTTAAAATTTTACTTTTTCTCGTACAACATAATTTATGTTTGTTGGGATACTACAGCTTTCTTTAATGTTTGAATGATGATTAGAACTACACGAAATATATAACATTTGGTAGCCATTAATTTATGTATTTTATTTAGTTTCCAGAGCTGTGGTGAAGAAAGTACAATAAATTTTTGAAATATATGACGTTTTAAAATTAAAACTTTTACGTTTTCTTTTTCTCGTAGAAATTGCCTGTTTAAAATAATATTTCTACTAAATATTTTAAAACTAAAACTTTATTCACAGTTAAAAAATCAATTTACTTCTATTTACACGGTTTTATGTTCTCGATACAGCGTTTTGTTTACACTTAAATTATCACTTAACACAATTAGGTATTCCAATTCATTTACATAATCGCAGTGGAGTTTGAATTATCTACTGCTCTGCAAAATGAATTTCTTAAATATAATTTTAAATTATACCGAGAATATTCCAGATAATTCTAATATTTCTTTACAAAGAAAACACGAGAACTTCCTACAACTTTTGACGTCATTATGTTGCATGTATTTTATTTCATGGTTTTGTTTTGTCTTCTCTTTTTGGAATTTGTAACAGATATTTAGTTGAAATGTTGCATTTGCATAGGGTGAATTGAGTTCGAATACAATTTTGTGTAGCAGTTCATTGCGATCATGTAGAATGTTATGATTTTCGTTTATTGCATTTTAACGAACTATTGGTGTTGTTTACAGTTGCTATTTGTTGTTTGAATATAAAGCAAGATGTACTTAAATCTCAGAAAAAATCGATAAAAGTTAAGAAATGTTTTGCAAAAATTTGTATGTAGGAGCTCTCTTTTTATATATATAATTGAAACGTTTTATTTGTTCTACGTATGTTTTTTACTTCACCACAATTTCAAATTGTGTGAAGTAATGCAATCTATCGAGAAAAAAAAATCTTACATACCCCAAATTTGATTTTTTCTCTTGTTTTGGACCATTCTCTATCTAAATAGCCAATAAAAATTTTGCTGTACGTCAGTGTGTGGGTGTTTGGGTGCGTGACATTCCTGCATAGGATCTTGATAAAACTTTGGCAAATAATCCAGGTTCACTTGAAAATGGAAAATCTGCATTAATTTCAAATTTGGAGAAAATGGCGCGGGTCTCCGAACACCTCTAGGTTTAAATCTTCAATAACTTTTAATCCCGGATTATAATCACATGGAAACTTACTATATAAGGTCTTAGTACTGTTTCAAATATTTTTGCATACCAACTTCCGGTTTGTCACTTCCGTTTAAGAAGTTTTTTTTTCAGAGGTTTATCCATATTGTAGCCTACAATTGCCGATCGATTTTCATGAAACCTTGGTAAAAGCTTTCAAGTAACATGAGAAAAATTTCATCATCTTTTGGAGTGCATTGGATAACAGGTACCATACAACAGGTGTTTTTTTCCACCATGTTTTTTATGTTTGTTGGGAGCATACAGCATTCGTTCGTGGATGAATTTTAATGAAAAATTGGAAAAAGATACATATATGTATGGCAAGGAACTGATTGATTTTGAGCGATATTGAACAAAGTGGTTAGCACTTGTTTTTTGGAAAACTCAATAACATCTGTACCTGATAATCTAATTGGTTGAAACGTGGTACATAAGCATTTTGTACGGTTCTGCATCCCGAATTCCGGTTTTTCTTTTCCTGAAAAAATTTTTTTTTTTATTTTTGAAGTTTTTTCAGTGTCTTTATGCACACTACAGCCTACACTAATGAAGTGATTATGATAAAACTTATAAAAAAAGGTTTTGATTAGTGTGAGAAGATAAATATCATCTTTTGGGACACATTGATCAAAGTGGCGGAGTCTACCCTACAACTGTTAACTTTTCACACTTTGTTTTTAAAGTTTGTTGGGAGCATACAGACTTCATTCATTGATCAATTTTATTGATACTTTAAAAAAAGATGGAGACCTAAATGACAAAGAACTGATTAGTTTTTGGACAGTATTGTGATAAGTGGTTGGAGGCCTCCCAAACACCTGTTTACTGTGTCACCATTTTTTCAATGTTTGCTGGGAGCATACAACATCGTTCGTGAATGAATTTTGATAACACTTTGGAAAAAGATGCAAATATGTATGGCTGATTAGTTTTTGAAAGTGAATAAAGTGGTAGGGGGTGCCCGAGCACCTGTATTTTGAAAGCTCAAAATCTTCTGTACCTGATAATCGAATTGAATGAAACTTGGTACATAAACATTTAGTACGGTTCACAACAGTTCTGCATCCCAACTTCCAGTTTGTCACTTCTGGTTAAAATTTTTAGCTCAATATATATCCAGAACACTATGTTTCCAGAGCTGTGGTGAAGTCAGCCTATGCATCAGTGTCGCAATATGTTTTTGTTGAAATGTGTTTGATTTTTCTTGACAATAGTTATCATGACCATTTTGCAGCCCTAACTATTTCATTAGACACTAGTGCGTAATAAATTTATAACGTTACTACTACGTAAGGGATTTTTACCGGTTACTCTAAGCTTCTATCTGGATATTCTGGTAGTACAAATTTTGGTAAAATGCCAAGTGCCTGGGGCTTTTATACCGGAATAAACGAGTCGTAGTTAGTTCTAGAATGAAACAACTGTAAGACCTAGATACCACAGTAAAAATATTTCAAGCCAAACTTAAGAATTATCAGTTGCAAGCATCTATGAGCTGAAAGAAAAAACTACAATTTTAGCAGTACTTTTACCATTAAAACCTACGTGCTTTGACTAAAAACTAGTAGGGTAATCCAATCAATATCTACAAATAACTTTTTGCAATAAAAGAAAAATTACTATTGACAACGATTCATAAAAACAAAATGCGAATAACAAGTAAATAGAACGAAAATGCTTTGAATTTGCCAAAAGTTTTGTAAGTGTTCACGAATCACGACTCAAGTGACAAAATATTTAATACTGGCAAGAAATCAGTCAATAAATCATAAGTTTTTTGGTTATGAAAATTTGCGTTTGTGTATCAGTTTTAAACTAAAAGAAACAGACCACTAATTTACAAAATAACAATGCAGATGGTATGATATAGATATACGTAATAAATTTAATACGTAATTAATTAATTATTTTTATTATTATTTTTATTAATTCATTGTATTGGTATTGTGTGACATTATAGAGGAATTAATCACAACAGATTAAGTCTATCGATACTTAATATTTGTATTTCCATTCTAAATTATTTAAACTAATTTCTGTTGATCAGAAATATTGGTACATCTTTGCATTCTTTAGATTCATTACAGTCTTTACATTCTTTCCATTCTTTTCATTCTTTACATTCGTCTTTATATTCTTCACATTCCTTACATTCCTTAAATACTTTACATTCCTTACATTCTTATCTTTTTTCGCTCTTTACATTCTTTACATTTTTACATACTTCATATTTTTTAAATTCTTTACATTCTTTACAATCCTAACATTCTTTTCATGCTTTTCATTCTTTTCATTCTTTATATTGATTTTAAAACAGCCTGAGCATTTATAATATTTTTCTGTTGTGTTTAATCTCTGCTGACAGAGTAATTTCAAATTGTGGAGTCACATTGAGGGCTTCTAACCGGTGTCACATTAGCAGATATATATTAACTGATCAACAGAAATAAGTAACAATACAGGTGTTTTTACAAAATTATAACAAACTGTCACACATACTAAATACTTACTAGTCCTCTTCGTGTCAACGTTCATGAATCAAACATAGGACCTTTTGTCATAAGACTGACCTGCGTGTCCCATACTTGATATTTTGGTTGTCTTATAAATTATTAATAATTTTTAAAACCATCGAATGCTACTTGTCTTATATTTTGTCTGCCATACTCCAACTCTAGAAAACGTCATACTTTCATCCCAATACTCAATTAACCAAAACATTTCTTATTACCAAAACTTCTCATTTTCACTTCGCATTTTATTTTTAGTTGGCAAACGTTTCTAATTTAAAGAACCCCCAGTGTTTGTGTACACAATGAAAATGACTCGAAAAGAAAATCAGATATAAACAAATTCGAGACGAAATTACTAGAAAACAAAACAACATGAATAGGAGGAGTAGAAAAGAATATCGATGATTGACAGATTGTCTCATTAGGACTAAAAGAAAAGTTGATAATAATTATTTATCGTAAAGAGAAAAAGGTAAAGGGAGAGGAAGTGATAGTTATGTGACATAATTGTGATGTAGTTTTAATGTTTTTTTGTGTAAAAACTTTTGTCATTAATTTATTCTTTTCTTTTATGTTTCTGCTCTGAAAATGATGATTCATCGCTTTTATTGTCTTTGGTTTCTCTAATTGGTTTGTGACATTTTTGTTAAAAGAAGCAAAAAAATTAATTTGTATGTTTTTGAGATAAATTGTAGATGATTATGAAAAGGGAGAAAAATCTGATTTTGTTCAAATTGTGAAATTGTATGATTTGCTCGCATCATTATGATTAAATGATTTTGATCAAAATCTTTCTTTAAACTTATGTGGATTATAAGGATAACACAAATTAAGAAGGAAGCTAACCGTGGTGTGGGAATTTGGTTTTTATATATTAATACTTGTGATACATTTATTCTTTTAGATATACATTTTCACTTACAAGACGCAGAGATTGTTTCAAAAGTTTCATTTTGTAGGCAAATGTATGTTTTAAGTTTCAGAAAAACTGCGCCCCACAACTGGAACTCACCGGTAGTCATTTTAAGGTTTTATCTTGCATTGACATCAAATATAAAATATAATCTCCAAAAAATTGCTGACTTTTCTCTGGGTTTTTCAAAAAATTGGGTCAATGATATCTTGGGTTGCACACACTTAGTGATCGTTTTAGTTAATTTTAGCCAATTTACCAATGTTGTTTGATCTATTTAAACTGAAAATAAAAAAATCACACACGGTCAGTACATTCTAATTACACTACCCTTTCATAGAGTCTTTCGCTTAGTTTAAGATTCACAGAGCGTGGAATGTCCTCACAATTTATGACGGTTATGTTTTCGGTAAAACTGCTGTCGCACTAAAATTGTTTTTACTTTTCTTTGTTACATGAAATCCGAATTCCAGAAATTAAACTTCTTATCTTCAGCAAATATCTAGGAAGATTTACTATTTCCATAAATGCGTTTGTTTTTTTTCAATATTTTCCAATGTTATAATCTACCACCTCTATAATCATTTACCAAACAAATACAGTTGTTGTTATTTATTTCATAGATAAATACCGTCTCTATCCCAGATAAATATGACAGCCACCTATTAAATATTTAAAAAAAAAATCCCCAAGACCTAAGAGACAAACTCAGAAAACTTTTATTTTCTCCAATCCATTTACAACTTATATTCATTTACATAATAATAATTTTTCCATTATAATTAATTAATGCAAAAAAATATAGGAAAACTAAGAATAAGAAAAAAAACTGTTCAGACCACGATCACAATAAATTTTAAAAGTTTTTTTTTTAATTTTTAAGTTATTCGTATTCTTAAGAATGTTATTTCCCATTTTTGTAATGCAATTTTAGTCCCATATCTCTGGATCACATATTAAAAGTTTTTCCTTAATCTTGTTAAGATATACCATTTTTTTTTAATTTTTCAAAGTCCAAATGATTGTTTTCGTTTAATAATTTTTTGTTGTGCACATAAAAAGTTATTAAAATTTACTGAAAATTTTAAGATTAGAGGTAAGCTAAAATATATTTGAATGAAAATTATGAGTACTTTTGTGGTTTGAGCTTGGTTAAACTTTTTAATTTGATTAAAATGAAATCGAGCAATCATGTTTTCAAATCATTGCTTTTACAACAAACATTTGATGTTAAGGAAACATATTTCAATTCCTGAAATTAAAAAAAAAGATTTCAGCAAATATGAACATGAGCAAAATCACAGCATTTAAGACACCTTGTAGAGAATTTAGTTGTAAATTTTGTGTGTATAAAATTTTGACAAATTGATGAAAAATGTTCTGTAAATTTTTAGGGAGCCTTTATGAACGAAAAATGATATGGGTTGACAGTTACAGGATTATATTATTTTTTCATTGGCATCACTGATGTTATTCCAGTTTTATTGAATTCATCAGTTATCAAAGGAAGAATATTAAACAGTAAACATTTGAGGGATTTTAAAAGATTTTTTTCTTTTACCTTCTCAATCAACTGAATTTTATTTTGTACGAAATTTAATAGCTCAATGAACCGTTAAGTTGAGTGTATTTTTTTATAAGAATTTGATTTTAAAACAAAAGACAAATGAGGATCGGTTGTACATATGGAGAGCTTATGCATTTTTTCTTTAAATCTTCTCATATTTTGTTACATATGAAAGTGATCTGTTTAAATTCAAATAACTCGACTTAAATGAAACTCTGTGTCTTTAAATCTTTTCTGAACGATTTATAACCCGGATACCTTTAAGTTTTATTGGTCTTTCAATTGCTGGTGACAAAAAATACTCAAAACATCAATCAAAATAGGACTAACTAGATACTAGGCATAGTTTGCGCGACCGGTAAATTAATTCTAGCTTAAAACCGTTATATTTTTTAAAGTGCTATTTAAGAAATCCATCTGCTTTCGTAATAGAAAAAAAAAACTAAAACTTCTAAGGACTTGCAAACTTCAAATCAAAATTTAAATACCAGCACTACTGCATTAAAAATGGAAAAATGGTAATACTGGTATTGAAACCAGGATTATTCACACAAATCTTCCATTCATTCTCCCATTTCACATAATTCTTCCATTTTTGCCTCATTGTAATTTTTTAATGTTATTACAAGTGAATCGAAGTTTTGTTGTGAGCTTTCCGTATTTAAAAACAAGCTGTTTGTAGAGTCTACAGTTTTTCCATGGTCTCGATAGCAAAATTTTTCCGGAAATGTTTTATAATTTTAAATTATTCACATATGGAGGTGAAGTTCGACTTTTTGCGATAGGTCAATTGGATTTTCGATATAGTTTTGTGGAATCTGTGTATCTTTAGTTTCAAAACACTAACCAGACTCAAATTCATAAGAACTAACTTCATGGATGCATGGATGCATAACAACTAAATCAGGAATTCTATGGTTTTGTTTATAGATTTATCCGACTGGAGTACATCAAAGATTAGATTTTACTGAAAAAAATTCTGCCTAATAAAAACCAAGTGTGCTACTCCAGTTTAATGTATTTTAAATTATTCAAATTCTATATTATAGTCTGTGAAATTAATAGTCGTTTCACCGGAATTATGGCCAGTGATCATGTGAATCCCTCAACAAAGGCTGAAATATATTCATATTCATTTGACGGTGGTATAAACATTTAATAAAATTTACATGAATGTGATCACTAAGAATGTCAAAATTACCAAATACCATATATGTGTTTTAGGCCCAACGCATCTTCGGTCAAAAACCAATGCTATATTTACCGATAAATTATTTTCATCCGATTCTCACATCCATCACAACGAAACAAACTATGAAGTAAATCAAAAGAAGTACATCTTACTTTATTAGAAATTTACGGAAGAATTTTTGAAAGGAGGGGTCTGGTAACGAATTGGTTTGCTGAAATTTTAATAACATAAGTTCAAGTTTGAATTTAGCAGTTTTTCTCTGTCCATCTAATTTTTCTTCAAATTTAGTTTTCGACTCAGAAGCTTAACGAGTATACAGACTTCTAATAATTTTAAAATATAATTTAATTAAGCCTCACTTACGTTCGGTGAACATAATTTTCAATGTATTTAAGTTAAAACAGAAATTTGCATTATATAATTATATTTTAGAGAATGAACATTTCTATCTCTCCTGCCTTAACTTCTAATCACATGTTTTGTAGCACAAGCACCTTAACTTACACTTATGTAACAGATTAAACCAAAACTTGCAAGGGTTAAACGTTTCCAGTGTGACACATTTACATCTTGCTTTGTAAATTGCTTTTCCATCTATACCAAATGATTCAATGAAGCCTGTCTACCATTCACCTATCAAGCTGAGTAATGTTCTGCATCCAGTTTATTAAGAAAATGTTTCAATAACTACCAAACCGTCCCAAAATTTAAAAAATACACTTTATGAAAAACGAACTAAAAAGTGAAAATAAATTTTGTATTGACACAACGTTACGTTGCAAAGAAACAAACGATATATGTTCGTACAAACGTTATGTTTTTTATAATTATATTTTCTTTCAAATGGTAAGAAAACAAAATATTTAAATAGTATTTAACACATCTTTCCATTTTTTACATAAAAAGGTAGTGACCCAGTCAGTATAGAAAGGGAACAAAAAATTTTAATATCTTTGGCGATTGGCGAAATTGGCGATTTTATTTTAATTTATCAGTGAAATTTATTATAATAAATTATAAGTTTGAACAAACAAAATTATTAAAATAAGAATATCTTGTTAGAGATTAATATTTAGTAATATTCACAAATTTTACATACATTTGTTCCTTTCTATATTGAATACACTATATTTAATTGCTCTGGATCCATGCAAAACATTTGTTTCGCATGTAGAGAAAATAATTATTCCGAGAGAAAAAACTTGTATGTTCACTACAAACGTACATAGCTTTGCGCAGGTGTAGCTAAATTTAATAAATGGTCAGCAGCTGACTTAAAAGTCCAGTACAGAGATTGAGTGTTGTAACGATCGGTCCTATTTTGATTACTGCTCTAAATTAAGAATCTAAAAAACAACAAATTAAAACATCGTATTATTTTTTCTTTCGATTTTTACTCTCTATCAAAATAAAAAAACCAAAATCACATCCAAAGAAACTTCGTAAATCAATTTCATATGTCATATCAAAAGAAAATATGAAGCAAATCAAACTATGCAAATAAGTTTGCGGTTGTTCAGACTTTATTAAATGCGAAATTGAAGCTATTGAAATGGCACAATAAGAGATGTTGGTAATAGATTCTGATTCAATGGTTCTATAATTTGAGATCATGTGATGGAAATTTTGAATAATAATTGGGCGTAAGTGTGACCAATACATAAAAAAAAGATATGAAGATGGAAAATTCTCGCTAATAAAACATCTAGTAATCTGTTCGAAAGGATAAATTATTACATACAATGTATGATTAGATAATCAGTTTTGATTTTGTACTAAAATTGTATATGTATTAAAATTTTTGTGATTTTTAGAATTTTAAAATTGGAAAAAAATAGAAAATTTTTTGACAAATACTTATTTAATATTCAATTGTCAACCAAATTTTTATTTGTGAATCAAAACTTGGGACTGTTATTCATAAAATATAGGTAAACAAATGGAAAATTGATTCTTCTGTAAATGTCAAAATTTTGCAGTGAAATAATGTTCTAAACATTATTGTGAAGTGAAAAATTATTCGCATACTTTGGTGTGCCAACTCTAGAGTATAAAAACAAACAAAAACAACGAGCTAAAATTTCATCATGATGAATTCTGTATTTTGATTACTTTTATCACACACTTTTATTTAACCTAGGATTTGACAGTTGTGTTGGCTTAATAGGCCCATAGAATTACGGATTGTACGTGTTGTTGTCAGTTGCAGGTCGGAATTTTTTTTAATCTCTGGGGGAGAGTACTCACATAATGGAGCTGCCGAGATCACTCGCTTGGGACCTGGGGACTGGTGTTATTCAACAAATTCGGCTGGAAATGTTTTTTTGCCTCCTTGTAAGCGATATAACTCGTAAATAGTGCACTGTAGGATACTGGTGCCTGTAACGTTCTAGATCCTTAAATGTTTTCCTATAACTTAAAATAAAAAAAATTTTTTTTGTTGCAAATTTTTGAAAAAAAACTGCGAAAAAATGTCTAAAAAAAACGATATTTTTCAATTGAATTTAGTTTTTTGCAAATAATTGTTTATAATACAATTGATCCCTCTATCTTGTAGTTGAAACCTCAACAAAAAATATAATCTTTAGAACGTTTCATTCGACTTAATAGTTTTTGCACAATTCCATTTTGCACTCAATGTCTGCAAAAAAAAGTATTAACTTTGGGCAGGCCACAAGGTCTGAGTATTTATTTGATCGCAATCTGCTTCACGGTAGTCGAAAGGATAAAATGACAGATTTAATTAACAAGTGTTTTGCCTATACCCATATTCAATATTAACAACAATTACAGCGGTTAAAAAAACGGTGAAAATTCCTTAGTTGCAAAATTAAATTTCTCAACAAATTTTCAACGTAACGAGATGGGGTCTTAAAATTTGCAAAAGCTTAGAAAACCGAAGGTTTAAAAAAAAGGCCTCTCTAACATGATCTGAGACCGAGTTATGACCCATTTTTTAAAAATAATTTTATAATATTTTAAACAAAAATTTTATTATTTTGTTGTTAAATTAACATTTATTGCACAAATCATGATTTTTTACCGCAAAAATAATTTTTCTCTTTCGGGTCCCTGGAAACATTTTGCTACATTGTGCTTTTATTTTTTACATTATGAAAATATTTGTGTATTATATTATTTTAAAATAAAATATTAATCAATTGGTTTTTAATCAAAAGGTTATTTAATACATTAATTACTATAACATTTTAATAAGTAATTAATTATACTATAAAGAGCATTACACATAAGTAGTTCATTGCTTTTTCATTAAATTTATTACAATAATGCTCAATTGTACATCGCGTCACTACGTGCACTACTTCGTACGTCTGTTGTATACTACAGTATGTTTCCTTTTTCCATAGAGTATGTTATTAGCCGGAGTCAGAATAGTCAATCGCATGTTCAGTAGGTACAAACCCAGCATCTTGTCAGCACAAAATCATCATTTTGGAGGGAAAGGCTCGGTTCCTGTCAATATATTTCATACAAACTTCGTCATAACTCGGTCCCAAATCATGTAAGAGAGGTTTCCTTTTAAATCTTCGGTTTTCTCATCACTTTGCAAATTTTAAAACCGAATGTTAACCATCTCGTTAAGTTAAAAATTCGTTGAGAAATTTAATTTTGCAACTATGGAATTTTCGCCGTTTTTGAACCGCTGTAATTGTTGTTAATATTGAATAAGGGTATAGACAACACAGTTGTTAATTGAAGCTGACATTTTACCCTTTTGGCTGCCGTGAAGCAGATTGCAAACAGATAAAAACCCAGACCTTGCGACCTGCCCAAAGTTAACAACTTTTTTCAAATATTAAGTGCAAAATGGAATTGTGCAAAACTATTAAGCCGTATGAAACGTTCCAGAGCTTATATTTTTAGTTGAGGTATCAGCTACAAGATAGAAGAGTAGATATTATAAATAATTATTTGCAAATAACTAAACTCAATTAAAAAAATATGGAGGGGCTGAAATCTCACAGCTCTGAGATATCAAGACTTCGGTCTGGGTTAAGGATTTTGCAATAGTTTTCAGCAAAAAACTTTTATGAGGACATGGTTTCTAGTTTTGGGCAGCGACGTATATCAAACATAACTCTTTGTTAAAGTACTAGTATTTTTTATCTCTGTATAAAAATTTATTACAAAACTAACACGAAACATCAATACGTTGCCGGAAAATTATAATCCAAATACCAAAAATATTGTTAAACTAAATAAAATCAAACTTTTTTCAAAATTCCAAAAATATTTCAAAAATTAGAATAAAATCAAATATTTAAACTTTTTCTAAATTCCGATAATATTCCAAAAATTCTTAAAAATTTAAACTTTTCCAAAATTCTAAATATATTGCAAAAATTATTATAAAACCATATTTTGAATTTTACTCTAAAATAATAATGATCGTATTGAAATAAATCCGCTAATAATTTGGTAATTTGTTTCGGTTCCGGCCTATTAAATTCAAAGCAACATAAAAGCATCAAAAAACTTTTATGAGGACATTGTTTTTATTTTTTGCAGCGATGTTTATCAAACATAAAACTCTTTGTTAAAGTACATGTATTTTTTTATCTGTGTTTAGAAATTTATTACAAAACAAACACGAAATATTAATACGTTGTCGGAAAATTATAACAGATCATAAAATAATATAACTTAATTAATATACCTATAAATATAACTATTTAGCGTTTCAAGAAAATATTACAAAATCAAAAATTCATATTTCTTTCAAAATTCCAAATATATTCTAAAAATTAAAACAAAATCAAAAATTTAAAAATATTTTTTAAACCTCTAAAAACATTCCAAAAATTATTACAAAAGCAAAGATTGAAACTTTTTTCCAAATTCTAAAAATATTGCAAAAATTATAACAAAATCAAAAATTGAAACTTTTTTCATTATTCTTAAAATATTGCCAGTTGGTCAATAATATTTTAAATTTTTTTTTAGTTAATTGCTTTGTTGCGTCACTCAATATCAATTCTTAATATTGGTTTATGTCTACATAGAAGTTTTTGTTATGTAAAGCTTAGTCATAGTATTATATGTAGACAAAATACAGTGGTGCATTTATATATAATAAGAATGGTTATTTGTATTTGGAGGGAAATATTTTCTCGTTAGAATAGATTTTTATTGAGGTAATATATGGAAATGGAAATTTGGATTGGATGTTATATTTTTTAAATAAAAAGTTGTTGTGATTTTCTATTAAATCCGTAATGATAAATTAAATATTTCAAAGTAATAATTGTGATAACAAATAATTTGATATAGTTGAAATAAAGACAATTCAAAATGTGGTCAACATTTTGGTGAATTTTATTTTTAAGTCTATTTTTCATTTTTTATACTAACAACAGCGGGTTGTGATTTTTACTCAAATTTGAATGTTATGAAATCAGCAAATTCAAATGTTATAAAAAAAGTATATCGACGGTTAGTTAAAGGTAATAAAAATACAAATGATCCAGATGCATCGCCTATATTTCAAGACTGGAATTTGCACATTTTTAGAATAACTTAAAAACTGTGTACCACAAAATTCTAAAAAACATTGCAAAGTTTCTGAAATTTGATGTTCTTTCAAATGACACCCCATTTGCTTGGGTCAAAAAAGTTTTTTTTCACCCTTCCCCACCCCAAATCCCTTAAAAGCACAGAAATATAATTATTTGAGAGTTCGCTATATTTTTCGTTCAGAGTTTATCAAACTTCCTGTCTCTGTGAATTTTTTCAAATTTTTCTGTCAATTAGGCTCGAAATGCAAGGGGGGGGGACCAACTTTTTGTGTCACTTTATTGATAATAATTCAAAAACTATGTATTGCAAAATTCTAAAAAAATGGCAATATTTCTAAAATCAAGTGCTTTTTCAAATGACACCCCACATGACCTGGTTTTAAATGATGTTTTTACCCCTTAACATTCCCACCCCTTTAATAAATATAGTTACAAATATCTGCCACTTTTCTATATTTACTTCACCACAATTTTAAATTGTGTGAAGTAATGCAATCTATCGTGAAAAAAAAAAATCTTACATACCCCAAATTTTGTTTTTTCTTTTGTTTTGGACCATCCTCTATCCAAATAGCCAATAAAAATTTTGGTGTACGTCTGTGTGTGGGTGGGTGGGTGGGTGGGTGGGTGAGTTTTCTGCATAGGATCTTGATGAAACTTTGGCAAATGATACAGGTTCACTTGAAAATAGAAGATCTGGATTCATTTTAAATTTGGACAAAATGGCGGGGGGTCTCCCGAACACCTCTAAGTTTAAATCTTGAATAACTTCTGATCTCGAGCTATGATCTTATTGAAACTTAGTATATAAGGTTTTAATACTGTTTCCAATATTTCTGCATACCAACTTCCGGTTTGTCACTTCCGGTTAAAAAGTTTTTTTTTCAGGTGTTTATCCCTACTGTAGCCTACAATTACCGATCGATTTTCATGAAACGTTGCGAAAAGCTTTTAAATAACATGAGAAAGATTTTATCAGCTTTTGGAGCACATTGGATAAAGGGTTGGGGGGTCCACCATACAACAGGTGGTTTTTTCCACAAAGTTTTTATGTTTGTTGGGAGCATAAAACATTCATTCGTGAATGAATTTTGATGACACTTTGGAAAAAGATGCAAACATGTATGACAAAGAACTGATTAGTTTTTGAGCGATAGTGAACAAAGTGGTGGGGGTTCCCTGGAGCACCTGTTTTTTTGAAAGCTCTATAACTTCTGTACCTGATACGCGAATTGGATGAAACTTGGTACATGAGTATGTAGTACGGTTTAAAATAGTTCTGCATCCCAACTTCCGGTTTTTCACTTCCGGTAAAAAAAATTTTTTTGTACTTTTTTGAAGTTTTTTCAGTGTCTTTATGCACACTACAGCCTACAATAATGAAGTGATTATGATGAAACTTATGGAATAGGGTTCCAATTAGTGTGAAAAGATAATTATCATGTTTTGGGACACATTGATCAAAGTGGTGGGGGGTCTACCATACAAATGCTGACTTTTCACACTTTGTTTTTTAAGTTTGTTGGGAGCATACAGACTTCATTCATTATTCAATTTTAATGAAACTTTGGCAAATGATGGAGACTTAAGTAACAAAGAACTGATTAGTTTTTGGATAATATTGGAATAAGTGGTGGGGGTCCTCCCGAACACCTGTTTAATGTGTCACACTTTTTTCAATGTTTGTTGGGAGCACACAGCATTCGTTCGTTATCGAATTTTGATGACACTTTGGAAAAAGATGCAAACATGTATGGCAACCCAACTGATTAGTTTTTGAGCGATAGTGAACAAAGTGGTGGGGGTTCCCTGGAGCACCTGTTTTTTTGAAAGCTCTATAACTTCTGTACCTGATACGCGAATTGGATGAAACTTGGTACATGAGTATGTAGTACGGTTTAAAATAGTTCTGCATCCCAACTTCCGGTTTTTCACTTCCGGTAAAAAAAATTTTTTTGTACTTTTTTGAAGTTTTTTCAGTGTCTTTATGCACACTACAGCCTACAATAATGAAGTGATTATGATGAAACTTATGGAATAGGGTTCCAATTAGTGTGAAAAGATAATTATTATGTTTTAGGACACATTGATCAAAGTGGTGGGGGGTCTACCATACAAATGCTGACTTTTCACACTTTGTTTTTTAAGTTTGTTGGGAGCATACAGACTTCATTCATTATTCAATTTTAATGACACTTTGGCAAATGATGGAGACTTAAGTAACAAAGAACTGATTAGTTTTTGGATAATATTGGAATAAGTGGTGGGGGTCCTCCCGAACACCTGTTTAATGGGTCAGACTTTTTTCAATGTTTGTTGGGAGCACACAGCATTCGTTCGTGAACGAATTTTGATGACACTTTGGAAAAAGATGCAAACATGTATGGCAAAGAACTGATTAGTTTTTGAGCGAAAGTGAACAAAGTGGTGGGGGGTCCCTGGAGCACCTGTTTTTTTGAAAGCTCAATAACATCTGTACCTGATAATCGAATTGGATGAAACTTTGTACATAAGCATTTAGTATGATTTACAAAAATTCTGCATCCCAACTTCCGGTGTTTTGCTTCCGGTAAAAAAAAATTTTTTTTACTTGTTGGCAGTTTTTTCAGTATCTTTATGCACACTACAGCCTACAATAATGAAGTGATTATGATGAAACTTATGGAAAAATTTCAATTAGTGTAAGAAGATAATTATCATCTTTTGGGACACATTGATCAAAGTGGCGGGGGATCTACCATACAACTGCTGACTTTTTACACTTGGTTTTTAAAGTTTGTTGGGAGCATACAGATTTCATTCATTAATCAATTTTAATGGCACTTTGAAAAAAGATGAAGACTTTATTGACAAAGAATTGACTAGTTTTTGGACAATATTGGGATAAGTGGTGGGTCCTCCCGAACACCTGTTTATTGTTTCAATGTTTGTTGGAAACATACAACATTCGTTCGTTAAGTAATTTTGATTACACTTTGCAAAAAGATGCAAATATGTATGGCAAGGAACTGATTAGTTTTTTTAGCGATAGTGAACAAAGTGGTGGGGGGTCCTCCAAGCACCTGTTATTTTGGAAGCTCAATAACTTCTGTACCTAAAAATCGAGTTGGATGAAATTTGGTACATACCCATTTAGTAAAGTTTACAACAGTTCTGCATCCTAACTTCCGCTTTGTCACTTCCGATAAAATTTTTTTTACTTTTTTTCGTACAACAGAATTTATGTTTGTTGGAATACTACTGCCTGCTTTAATATTTTCATTATTAGAACTACGAAGTCCATAATATTGGTTAGCTTTTAATTAAAGTATTTTATGGATATTAGCTCATTATATATCCAGAACACTATGTTTCCAGAGCTGTGGTGAAGTCAGCCTATGCATCAGCGTCGCAATATTTTTCATTAAAAACCTACTCAATTTTCTATCATTCCAAATATATTTCAAGATTTTCGATGAAGTAGGGTCGGAGTTAATCGGTGCAATAAAACATCCAAAAAACGTCATTTTTCCAAATTATACAAAAAATGGTGAGGTGTAAAATTCCAAAATATATTTTTAAATAATGCTGAAATGAAGCCCTTTCATATGATACCCTACTCGTCTCGATAAAAAAATGTATGTTTTCAAAGGCTTTACATCGTACCTCTTTAAAACAAACGAACACAACTTTATTTATTTTTTAACCCACCATCTTGTGTGGATAGGTTAGTTTTATAAGCACCTCAAATTTTAAGTTCATCGGATTAATGGTTCACGAGATAATCGAGATATTGTGAAAAACACGTTGTACTCTCACCAATAGTGTTCCGTATAAAAAACGTCAGTTACATTTAAAGGAAATGATAATCCATCAGTGTGGGTTTTAATTCTGAAACCGTTTTTCGTTCAGTGTAATCCAGATTTCCTTTAGTTTCTATTATTATTTTGGATTGTTCTATGTTGTGATACGACATTTAAAATTTACCTACGATACGTGTTTCGTAATAACTACGTTTATCCACGACTACTAAGGAATATATACTTTCCATATACTTTCCATGTGTATGCCTATTGTAATTTTATACATTCTCTAACTTGTGTATAGAATGTGATGCAATCGTTACATTCTACTACAGTTCTATAATTTATTTCTTGCTATAGTATTATCAAAATCGCTACGCTCGTTTCGGGAAACTTCATCCTCGTGAAGAATTGCCATCATTCTCAACTCATACAAGAATCTTCTATTCTTTATCTATTCTGTACGACTTAATAAAAATTAAATACACAAATCAGTTTGTCATTGGTAATTGAATAAAATTTAAATTTATTCACAGCATCACACTTTGAAGAATTTTTTTCAAAAAATGTAACACATAACTAACTATACCCATGTTCATTTTAGTTTAAGTCCTAATTGATTTTTCCTATTCCTATAACAATATAAGCATTGAATAATTAAAATAATATAAATTACCATTTTAATCTAAAATACCGCTCGTTCCATAATAAACAAACCTAAAATGGACAATTTAAACCTCACCTACACAAAACCCCAGCAATATAATTTACATGTTTTAATAACAACAACAACATTGGCAAAAAACATTAGAGTTCAAAGAAAATTTCGATTTACTACTCTCGTTCATATAAAAGGATATACATATATACAACATAATTCCCTGAGTTTTATTTTCCGAAACAAATTATACACTAAATAATTTAATACGTATATTGAAATCTTTGAATACGTAAATAGAAAATTTTCTACATAGATGTTCGAGTACATATTCAACATTCATTATTAACAATTATTTTCATGAACTGCATCACACAAAATTTTATATAGAAAAAAAATTAACTAAAGCGATGGCAATTTTTTTAGTTTAAATTTTTATTATTTTTTTGTTTTTTTTTTCATTTTTCTTTCCAGCATTTCCATTCCTCATTCCCGATACCTTCAGAAACCAAAAAAAAACATGTACATTTGAGATTTTTATTGTTTTTTGTTTTAGGATTTTATTTTTAACAAATGTCAAATTTTAAAAACCATCTACCATCGTACCATATGTCACATGATTGGTTACCATCGACAAATTATTTTTTGGTGTCAGAAGCTTTAGCCATATGAAAATGTTGACCGTTGCTCGTTTGCAATGAAAAATAATGTTTTTATTTTGTTTTTCTTTTGTCAGATTTACAGTGGATCTTAAGTTAGGTGTGCAGAGTGAAATTTGCTACATTAATGAATGACTCTATTTAAATGTTTGAATGAATTTTTTTATGTAAAATTGTTGGAGTAGGATGAAATGATTTAGAAATAATTTAATTATATAAAATAGTTTCGAGTCCTTTGTGGTTTGATAATTATGGGTGCGAAGCATGATACTCTGACGTTTTCGATATTGAATTTTAATTAGTATCTAAGTAGGCATTTCTTAGTAGATTTTAGTACAGAAATGACCAGAAATGTTTAACAAAGCAATATCTCCATGTCTTATAGCATGACAACTCTTACAAATGACAAACCACTTACTCAAACCCTTACAAATGATAACTCTTACTCATAGTGTATTAAAACACATTTATTGTTTTTAATGCACTTGTATTATAATTTTTGCAAACTATTTTTCAGTTAAATTGTTTTCTATCATGCTTGGACCAATTAATTTAAACGATGTCTCTGAGCTTAGGTTGATAGAATTCATTGACTACGTAATAATCGGCAGACAGAGTGGCAGATCAACCAAGAAATACACAAATAAATGTAACGACGGCCTATTTCGAATTTTAATTTTTTTATTTTCGAAATTCTCTAATAATTTGCTAACTTATTTCAGTTCCGGCCTTTAAATTAAAACAAAAAATCATGCATGTATGCTACAAGTTAGTCAATAATATTTTAACATTTTCTCAGTTAATTGCTATGTTGCGTCGCCCGTCACCGTCAATATCAATTAATAATACATGTTTCTGAACATAAATGATGAACATTTTTATTTGTTAGGCCTAGTCATAATATTATATGTAGATATAATACGGTTGCTTAAATTTTGGAAGGAATTATTGTCCGTAGTTGTAGAGAAATTGATTACTGAGATGATATATGGAATGGTTTTACTTGCTTTTTTTTATTGAGATGATATGGGGAATTTTTAATATGTGTACGATGAAATGGGTAATAAAAAAGAAACTAGCGATTGCTATTTATACTCGATCATTTGTTCGATCGAAGAGTATTATACAAATTGAAATCAGATAGGAAATAGAGAAAAATAGATCATTAAGCTAATAGATCTTACTATTTTATTTATTTCATACCAATTTTATTATTTAAAATTATATTAATTGTGATATATTTGTAATAATTTGATATTTATTTACCTTTTCTTCAATGTAACAAGTTTTGATGAAAATTCGTTTAATAAATTATATGGTGAATGGAAATGAAAATACAAAAAACGAGAAATTTTTTTATTCAAGTGAAGTAATGACGAAACCGTTCAACACATTTTTTTTTATACAATTAGAGGGATTAGTTCATTCCTCGTCGTAACGACGAGGAATGTTTCAAGCAAATATCGACGGTGTTGCGTAAAAAGGGCCAATGTAGAAGCATTAATTGGCCTAGATTCGATGAACAAACATGTACAGATTCTAATTTTTTACCTGAACGGGGTGGGTGAAGGATACCTAAAAGTTTCTTTACTGCTGATAAAGTGATATAATATGCGGCACTCACTAACGGTACCACGAGATGAAAACTAAACTAACTATCTACTTTCAAAGTGTACAATCTCTATTTTTTCGAATTTAGCGATGTGTTTCTCGAACTCAGTGATAAAAAATTTATATGAAACGACATCTATCTCATTTATCATGAGAAATGGAGATTGTACACTTTGAAACTAGACCACACAATTACTACATTCATATTCTTAAAGAATGTTGCTTAATATTGCTTAAAGAATGTGTGAGAATAGGTAAACAATGCGAACGAAGTATTTCTATCAGAAAATATCCTTGATGTGTTTTTGATATCCTACTCAACGTGTTTTTCAGTACACAGATGGCGTTTCTTACGAAAAGAATAAATCATACCTCAATGGAGTGTTATAACACGTAGACTAGTATCACGAGACTTAGTTTAAGTGGTATTGATTCAACTTGTTTCAGGATGTTCTATCTCTTTTTATACAAAAAAAACATGTGTAACTCAATTAAGATTTGCCTACCACAAAAAGATAAATCGAAGCAGACATTTTAGGTGGGTCAATTTGTTAGCATTTGTATATGCTAATTTAAAATATTTTTACTTTTATCTTTAGGTTCATAAATTTCAGCTCGTGTGCAACAAGAAACCGGTGAAAAAGCTTAAGCAAGTGTCTCATTTATTATGTTGTTTATTCAAATAAGCTTTTATTCCAGGTATTTTCTTTACTCTATCTGAAGCGTTAGATAAAGGCGCAAACACGCAGTAAACATATGCAAAATTCGTATGTAGCATTGTAATTTATATACTTTAATTACAGGCAAGGAGCAGGCTTTAAGATTTCATCCAGTCTAATAACATCAATGTATTCACAGCATTGTAAAGTTTTGAGGAAATTCGTAGATATTGGTATAGCAGTTTTCCTGAAACTGTTCACGTTGTTACCTGTCGAGTAGTAGGCCATTATTATTTGCACAAAAGCATATTTTAGGTCTTGGTCGTAATAGAGGGGTAGCTTTGGTAGTCAACGCATCATTTTCTATTTTGGTAGAGGGGAAGGCAGCAGTTTGGTAGCATTGTTCACCTCTCCATAATCTTAGCATATATGTACTTTGACTGGCTTCTGAACAATGTCTACTGGAGAGCTCCAAGTGCTAGAAGACTCCTCTATAATCCTTCTAGATAGCTTCTCGATACGGCTTCTCCATTATGAGTTTTAAATTACTGAATATATCGGTTATAGTTTCTGCTTTATTGAAACAATGTCGCTTACTTTGATAATATGCTTAAAAATTAGTCCATCTAGATCTCAGTTAATCACATTGGGCTGTTTAATAATATTGGGCTATTTAATACTATACTATTTAATTGCTCATTTTATTTTACCATTAATAGCGTTATAAAATCGATATCCAAGTGCAGATTATGGGTGATGCAATTTCCATAACATAAATGTTTTAGTGATTTTCAAAATCAGTTTTTTGTTGCTCTCGAGTGTCTTTAGTTGTTTGAGAAAATCGAATTGCTAATAATTGTTATATCCTGATTGTAGATTAGGAATTGTGATTTCACTCAAAAACATTCTCGGCGGTACTGGATAGGAGTTTTAGCCAAAAGAGATCATAATAGCCAAAGACAATTTCAATATTGAATCAAATTTTAGATCAACCATAGGTCTAATCAGACAGGTCAAATCAGACAACGATCACCTTTGCTTCACTGTAAATACCGTTATTCCAATATTTTTTCTACACAAAGCTAACACAATCTGCCTTAAACCCTAGGTTTCATATACAAAATAGTTTTTTACTAATATAATTATTATACGGTCAACTATGTCCATATCCACACGAGTTTGTTCATTTATGTATACGTAATTGATGTACGAGTTTATAGAAAAAGATTTGTGCGACAATTTATATAAATTTATGACAATTGAATGAAGTTTAAATTTATTCGAAATTATTTATCGTGTTAATTATTCAAATGATTTATACTTTAAAATTCTATGATTATGGTTACAGCAAATATAACATAAAACAGACAACAACAACTGTAAAAAAAAATATGTTAAATTATAGTAGAAAAAAATTAATTTATGGATATAAATAGAAAAGATTATGGGTGAATTTTGTGTAATTTTAGTTAAAAATTATTTTTTATTTTGCTTAAATTTATAAAATGAAATTAATTTCACATTTCGGTTTTGGTTTTTCACTTTTCACTTTTCCTCTTGTTTTACCTTTTTTTGTTTTTTCCTTTATTGGAGTGAATTTGTTATGGAAATGTGAATAAATGGATTAATTTTTAGTTTCGGTTTCTAGTTTTTAGGATCAAAATAATATTATAGAACGATATCATTATCATTAGCATAATTCAGAAAATGGAATGATTTTGTTACAATCGAAAGTGATAGAATGTTATGAATCATATGAAAATTGTAGTTTCATGTGGTTTTTGAGTTTGATTTTGATGAGTAATGGAAAACTGAGGATACAATAAATGAAACACTGTAAAGTAATGATACCTGAGACCGTCGACGAGAAGAATATTTTCTACATAGCGCTGGAGGAGGTTATGAAATCAACACCAACACGCGATTTCAATTTTCATTATGGTTTTAGAAACGTGGTAGGTCTCCAAAGCATTCATTTCAATTCGAACGATAATGGCGAAAAAATGGTTTAGTTTGCGTTATCAAATAAATTGAAAATTTACAGTTCTTGCTTTACATATTGGTCAATTTATAAGCAGACTTGAAATCAAATTGATGACGTGTTAGTCATAGCACGTTTTATCGAGCGTTTTAGATGTGTGACTCTTTATAAGTACATGCATGGTCAATAATGAGAATGAATCACCAGTCAATAACATTTCTTACAAATATAAAATCGTTGATATCTGTTGAACTGTTCTTTGCGATTCGATATCAAAAATATCATGAATTTGAATTTTCAGAGATCTGTTGGATCACCTTGTTTTCAAACTAAGCACTTTAAAATGTTTCTAACAAACGTTTATTTTTTAATTCACCTATACAACTTGATCGCCAAATATTATGTCGTCAAAAATGGGCGAGTTCAGTGTCACTCGTCCACATCACGAATTTCATCTAAAACTAAAATGTTTGACCTGAGATGCACATCTTTAAAAATTAATATCTTTTGAACAAATGAAAAATGCACTCTTCAAATTTCGTAATATTTTAGGATATCATTGGAACTTTCATATTGAGATAAATAAATCAAAAAAAAACTTAACCAACAGAATCAGCGCCATCTTTAAACATTTTTACTTCTAAATATTTTTTACAGTGTAACAAAATTTTTTAATGTATATTTGTTTTTCGATTTCCAAGTCCAGTCCATTTTAGTCCTTTTCGTTTCTAATGCACACAAAACAATTAGTATCACGTGTGTTGTTCTCTTGTTATTTGACTTTACAAATACCCTGAGCTTGAATTTCAGAAATCTTTCGGCTGTCTGTTCTCAAACTAAACACTTTAAAATTTCTCTAAAAAACATTTTTACTTCGGTCTGATAGACCTAAGTATTACATGCATGAGCTCAAAGTGAAATTCTTACCCCCACTTTTTTTGGCATTTCCCGACCTACTGATTCTAAAAAAGCAAAAAAAAAATGTGTGTCTGTCTGTCGGCCGCCCGTCCGTCAGTCCGTCCGTCGTTCGTCACAACCGACGAAATCTAGAAAACCGCTGGACGGATTTCAAAATTTTTTTTTTCTAAAAATAGGTTTACTCAATGGAAAGAGCCGGAAGGACGATGTGTTTGATAGCTGTACCGAAAGTGTGTCAAAAAAGTCGTCAAGAGTGTCAAAACAAGGAAATTTGCATATTTTTTGCTAAAAACGTTCATTTTAAGTGATAACGATTAGGGACATTGAATTTGGAGAAATCTTGATGGTCGGGATTGGTATGTGAGACCAAAATCTAGATTATTGCATTATAAGTTTGTCAAAAAAATGTTGTCAAGTGTGTCAAAAGAAAGTTTTTATTTACTTTTTTACCCAATGTTTTGGAAAAAATAAAATTAATTATTTGTATGACATGAAATTTTATTATTATTATTGAGAATTATGGCATTATAAGTTTGTCAAAAAAATAATGTCAAGTGTGAGAAAAAATGATTTCATTTATTTTTTTAGCCAATATTTTGGAAAAAAAAATGTAGCTGTTTATATCACGTATATGTAATTGAAAATGAAATTGGACATGGAAATTTTTGAATTTGTTATAGTTTTTGAAATATTGTTGGAATTTTGAAAAAAGTTTGTACTTTTGATTTTGTAATAATTTTTGCAATATTTTTAGAATTTTGGAAAAAGTTTTAATTTTTGATTTTGTAAGAATTTTTGGTCATGAGCTCAAAGTGGAATTCTTACCCCCACTTTTTTGACATTTCTCGACGTTTTAGGACCTCCTGATTCTAAAAAAGCAAAAAAAAAATGTATGTGTGTCTGCCAGCCGGCCGGCCGCCGTCATTACCTACGCTGCAGGGAAAACCGCTAGAGGGATTTCAAAATTTTTTTTTCCAAAAATAGGTATACTCAAGGGACATGTCCGAAAGGACGCTGTGTTCGATAACTGTACCGAAAGTGTGCCAAAAAATTATTATGTGTGTCAAAAATAGCAAATTTTCATATTTTTGGCTTAAAAAACGTTCATTTTAAGTGATTACGAGTAGAAACATTAAATTTGGAGAAATCTTGATGGTCGGGATTGGTATGCGAGATCAAAAACTAGATTATTGCATTATAAGTTTGTCAAAAAAATGTTGTCAAGTGTGTCAAAAGAAAGATTTTTATTTATTTTTTACCCTAATTTTTTGGAAAAAAAATAAAATTAATTGTTTGTTTGAAATGAAGTTTTATTATTATTATTGAAAATTATGGCATTAGAAGTTTGTCAAAAAAATAATGTCAAGTGTGTCAAAAGATTTTTAATTTAGTTTTTTACCCAATTTTTTGGATAAAAATAAAATTGTTTTTTTGAAATGAAATTTTATTATTAATATTGAGAATTTTGGCATTATAAGTTTGTCAAAAAATGTTGTCAAGTGTGTCAAAAGAAAGGTATTTATTTATTTTTTGCCCAATTTTTTTAGAAAAAAATAAAATTAATAGTTTGTATGACATGATATTTTATTATTATTATAGAGAATTATGGCATTATAAGTTTGTCAAAAAATAATGGCAAGTGTGTCAAAAAATGATTTCATTTATTTTTTTAGCCAATTTTTTGGAAAAAAAATGTAGCTGTTTTTATGACGTAAATGAATTTTAAAATGAAATTGGACATGGAAATTTTTGAATTTGTTATAGTTTTTGAAATATTTTTGGATTTTTGAAAAAGTTTGTATTTTTGATTTTGTAATAATTTTTGTAATATTTTTGGAATTTCGGCAAATTTAAATTTTAATTTTTGATTTTGTAAGAATTTTTGGAATATTTTTAAAATTTTGAAAAATTTTTAATTTTTGATTTTATTATAATTTTTGGAATTTTGAAAATATTTTCAATTTTTGATTTTGTAATAATTTTTGCAATATTTTTAGAATTTTGGAAAAAGTTTGAATTTTTAAGAATTTTTGAAATATTATTGGAATTTAGAAAAAATTTAAATATGTATTCGATTTTATTCTAATTTTTGGAATATTTTAGGAATTTTGAAAAAGTTTGATTTTATTTAACTTAACAATATTTTTGGAATTTTGATTATAAGTTTCTGGCAACGTTTTGATGTTTCGTGTTAGTTTTGTAATACATTTTTAAACAGAGATAAAAAATACTTGTACTTTAACAAAGAGTTGTTTTTGATATACATCGCTGCCCAAAACTAAAAACAATGTCCTCGTAAAAGTTTTTTGCCGAAAAATATATCAAAATCCTCTACCCAGACCGAAGTCTTGATATCTCAGAGCTGTGAGATTTCAGCCCCTCCATATTTTCGTGTTTGTTTTCTAATAAATTTCCAAACAGAGATAAAAAATACCTATACTTTAACAAAGAGTTATGTTTGATATACATCGCTTTCCAAAACTAAAATCCATGTCCTCATAAAAGTTTTTTGCCGAAAACTATATCAAAATCCTTAACCCAGACCGAAGTCTTGATACCTCAGAGCTTGAGATTTCAGCCCCTCCATATTTTTTATTTTATCTATACTTCCTTGTATGCAACGCCTTTCAGATAACATATTTCATCTATTTTAAGTTTTTCTTTGATGATCGAACTTTCCAGTTTAAAAATTCTGAGTAGTTTCAAACTGATCCAACACGCTTTTTAGATGAATGTTGAGATAATTGACTAGTGATTCAGTTATGTTATCAGCTCTTGCCTTATTATATAGCTCTTGATCATAGCTCTACAACCCAAATTAATTTGACTTTGTAGTTTCGACTGCATCAGAGATTTCGAATAGGATAGAGAAAATTCTTAAAACCAGATTAAAATGCTCACATCGTTCAAGCCAATCTAATTAGTTACGCCAAACGTTACAAATCCCAATATACATAAATAGACTCTTGTCAATGATTTCGTCAACGATTTTTTGATTTGTGTTGACTATACAATATTAAGGTGCGCTACCTGGTTTTCAAAATTTAGTATACAATAAATAAAGTTGTAAATTTCAGAAATATTATTTCATGTTGAGACTTTGTTTATTGTATCAAAAACTAAAAGTTGTATCGAACCTTGGATCGGTCATAAAAGACGCTTGGTTGTAGCTTTAAAGAAACTCAACATTTTTTTTGTAATTTTTAAAGGAACGTTTTTGATTGTATCAGATAGGTGCCATATCAATGCTTACAGTTTTTAAAGCAGATTTTAGAAATTCTTTTGTGGAGGTAATGAAAACATGCACAAATAACAAACGGGCTTGCATTATTACAACTTTGGATAATTAATTTTAGTCATTCCAAAAACTATTATATTATTATAATATTTTTTGTTTGTTATTTTTCAAGTTGCTTTACTGATTTTTAAATTTTTTTTTATAATATAAAGAAAATTGTGGAAAATTAATATTATTTTTTATAAGCTACATATTTGAATTTTCTGATTTCATTTTTTTCATTCATTTTAAATTGTATCGTTATAAAAATGGCGAAAAAAATGGACGCCTCAATTACAAATGCGATCACACACATACATTTTCATTTAAGAACTTAAAAATACAACCGCAATCTTTATTTGTTGTAATGACGTTACCAAAAATATTTATCTAGAAAAAATTCATAACGTAAATGAAGATCCTAGTCATAAAACTAAAAGTCATACATCAAATAATTTTGTTTTCATGCCTGAAAGTTCTATGCACATTTTGTATACATGTTTACAAGATTTAAAAATTTTAAATTAAAACATATAGGTTTTATTTAGCGTATGGTTTTTTTTGTGACACATTAAAAAATTAAACTTAAAAAATAGGTAGACTCTTCTATGAAATCTACCTAAAACAATACATGGATACACATTAAATGAACTTACAATCGATTTGATTGCGTGTCTTTTAAGTAAATTAAAAAGTAAAATATTTGAACATTGGGCAGTACATTTGAATATTAGATGTTTACATCGAGCGAGTCTATCCATGCTACTACATCGGGAGTTGCCAAATGGACGTCTGAGATGTTGCCATTGTAACGTCGAATTGGACACACAGTTGCAATGTGTTTTATAGTTTGTTGTGGAGCGCCGCAGTCACACTCAGGGGACTCTGAAATGCCCCACTTGTAGAAAGAATCAGCACAACGTCCATGATTCGTTCTTATTCGGTTTAATGTAGTCCAGGTATGACGTGGCAAATCGAAACCAGGTTGGGTAGAAGTCGGGTTAGTAATAGAAAGGCCAGTTGTGTTGTAATGTTGCCAGGAGGTGTCCCAGGCATCCAAGATATTAAAATCAGTTGCCAGCAGGTTGCTGGCAGTTTTATGTGGAGGCTTTCTTGACTTCAATCGACAACGAGTGTGGTCACCGTAATATTCGTGCAAGGGTAACGTGGTGTTGTTAGTTACCTTTTTATGTTCACGCATGAGAGCATGCGAGCGTTTGAGTGCAGGTGGAGCGATATTGCTTAACACAGGGAGCCAAGGTAAACGGGTGGATCTGATAGTACCACTTATAGTACGCATCGTAGCATGCAGCTGGCAGTCAACTTTTTGAGTATGTGTGCTATTCAACCAGACTGGTGCGCCATACTCAGCCACTGAGTAAACCAGACTTAGAGCAGTTGTTCGGAGGGTAGCTGGAGTAGCACCCCATGTAGAGCCTGCCAGTTTGTGCAATATATTGTTTCTCGTTTTAAGTTTTTTTGACGTATTTTCTAGGTGGAGTTTAACAGAAAGAGTTCTATCGAGAGTAATGCCCAGGTACTTTGGCTGTTGATTGTATTTAATGACAGTGCCGTTAAATAACACTGATAGTTCGTGTTTTACCAGTTTGTTGTTTAAGTGGAAACAGGAGCTGTCGGTTTTACTTAGATTGGGAAATAAACTCCACGTTCGAAAATAGTCAATTATTATCGCTAGGTCAGTTGAGAGCAAATCCTCCAAAACACCCATGTCTTTGTTTTGAGTGGCCAGGGTCCAATCATCAGCGTAGCCAAATTTCTTTGATGTTGTGTCAGGAATGTCATGAATGTACAAATTAAAAAGTAATGGCGCCAGGACGGAACCCTGTGGTAAACCATTGTTAAGCATTTTAGACCTACTGCAGCAATTATTTAGATGAACTTTGAATACACGATTACTCAGCATGTTGTTAATTAAACGCGAGATGGTGCTACAAGGTATTGCATTGAACAGCTTATATATAATCCCAATTCGCCAGACCGTGTCATATGCTGCAGTAAGATCGATGAATACTGCGCCTGTTTTTAGTTGTTTTTGATACCCAGCTTCGATATAGGATGTTAGAGCGAGCAATTGGTCAGTGCAACTGCGATTGGGACGAAAACCAGCTTGTTCGACTGGGATCTGGTCATTCAATATCGGTGCGATACGATTGTATATGAGCCGTTCTAGCAATTTATAGCAGGTGCTCAAAAGGGCAATCGGGCGATAGCTTCCTGGTTCATTGTGTGGTGGGTGTACACCATAAGATCGTTCTCTATATCATGAGTAAACGACATTTGTACACTACCTTGATCTGACTGCGTATTTATTACTTATTATACTTTAAACTTTTGTTGACTAACTTTAACACTGCCGTCTATATGTCCGTAAGTCCAAATCTGTCCGGTTTTTCAACGATACAGTTTGCCGAAACAACTTTGCACCAAGGAAAGAACCGTTAGACCCGTTTGACGTGCGTCAACTGAGGTCGTCAGGAGGATCAGAGAAAGTAAAGAAAACACTATTTAAATTCAAACTGATTCTGATTTTTATTTGTTCGAAAACTTTCTTTTATACAATTTTTTGGATTTGCATTTTCATTTTCCTAATCCCCACTTAAATCAATCAATATATTTATTTCAAATTAATTATGTAGAAAATGCAATTCTAGCAAAATGTACATATAATATATATGTCAATTTAATTACTTATTATTTTCCCCTTAATAAAATCTGTATCATCATAATTATTTACCTTTTGTTTTATTTAAAATTATTTAAAATTAGTTTCAATGTTTTGAAACATGATATATGATGACACACTTTGAGTAATGTATAATTCATAAAGTTCATAAAATTTCGCTTACTTATAATTGTAAACATATGAAATGTTGTTTACTAAATTATTATTATTTTGTTTTGATAAAAAGAAATTACGTCACGGGAATTCCTTTATAACTTATTATATGTGTTTTGATTTGGATAGGTAGACGTAGTAGTATCTCTACAATTGGATGGTTTACCTGGCTTAAGTATCGCTATCACTTTCGTAGTCTTAAAATGTTTTGGTAGGTTGCCGGTTTCTAGGACATTCGAGAAAAATTTAGTTAGCCACTGTTTTACATTTTTTCCAGCATTCTTAAGAAATTCTGGAAAAATGCCATCGTAGCCAGCTGCTTTTCCGTTTTTTGTTTGGGACAGAGCTGATTCTAGTTCTTCGCTACTAAAAGAGTTCGCATACTTCGATGGAGACGAGCAATTGCGCTTCATTTCTCTTAATTTGCGTTTAATTGTTCTCTTATGAAGGCGATTAATAGAAGCACGAGACATATTTACTATGTGATTTGCGATGTCCTCTGGATTTATTTCATTGTTAGCACGAGTAATTGAGTTTGAGCCACCCAGTTTCCGAAGGAGACTACATGCTTCCCTGCTTGAATGGGAAAAATAAATGTTTTCAACAGCCTTAATCCACTTTTGTTTTCTCGCGGCGTCCAGTGAGTATATTAAGTCATCAGCCACGTCTGCCTCACCACTACTAAGGTACTCCTCATATAATATATCGCTCTCTTTACTCCAGCCAGGAATATATTCTTCACGAAAGCCTCTTGGGATGCATTTCTTTGCAGTTGAGATGATGGCTCCAACAAATCTATCGTAATTTTTAGGAATCGGTTGGATCCAGCGAATCACTGCATCCAACTTCATCGTATATTTATCCCAATCAGCTTTGTTAAAATTCCATCTAGGTTGAGGAGTAGAGTTAACGAGTGGAATTTGGATTCCTACCTCAAGAATTACTGGACGATGTTGAGAGCGTGGAAAACCTTGTAAGACAGTCCTAGATATTGGAATAGGGTTACGTTGTTCGTTTTTTGTGGAAAAACAGAGGTCGGGATTGTAATCACGTCACCATCTTGCAGATCTAAAGGTTTTCAAGTCTTTCGCATCATATACCAGGAACATGTTGTTATCATCCGCCCAGTCGGTCAGTTGCACGCCATTGGTATTATTATTTGAGTAGGACCACTGAGTGTGATGGCTATTGAAGTCACCAGCATATATTGCTGGATGATAAAATAATGGTAGAGTAGCAGCTGGCCATCCTGTATTTGGAGGCTTGTATACGTTTACAATTTTCGTGTCCGATATATCAACAACAATAAGATGTATATCGTTGTCCGTCTGTGTAAGTACGTGCGTGCAGTTCACGATTTCTGACTTAACATACGTGGCAGATCCATATGATTGATGGTAAATAGCACTAATTAATTTGTAACCAACAATGTTTCCTCTAGAGGTAAGTTGCGCTTCATCTGCTGCATGCGTTTCTTGCAGAATTATAACGTCGATGTCGTAATCTTTTAATAATCTTTGTAAATGTTCAGTTTTTGACTTGCTTATGCCTTCAATGTTCAATTGCAAAATACGGACTGAAGGTCCAATATTTTTTGGTTCATATTTATTTTTTTTTTTTTTTTTTTTTTTTTTTTTTTTTTTTTTTTTGTTTTTTTTTGTATCACAGCCAAGAGTTCGAAATGAAATGTTTGCTACCAAGTTGAAATAGACTATTTGCGTAATCCAGGGTGCAGCACGAAGAGCTTATCTATTTCACACACCCCAATAGGGGTATACAACATATAGGTATGACGATAGAACTCAAACTTTTAACCTTCCACTAAATTTAAAATATGCACTAGAATATTTAAAAAAAAAATAAAATTATGAAAATAAAAATGTGCACGAATTGTGCATAGACTCGTGCACCAAGCACATAATGCTTGGCGGACACCGCTCTTGAAAATTATAAATTTTTTGCTTTATTTTTGAAGTTAATCCAATGATATTCTCTAAAATATAATGGCATCATTGTATTATACCAATCACATATCAATTATTCTGATAATTTTCATAGGGCAATTATCACGAATATTTTTTTTACAGAAATGTGAATTAATTGAATTATCAATCAACAAATGTCTTAAAATTTTTAGTTTAAAGATAATTATTTCAATTATTTATTTAATTGGTTTATATTTAGCTCATGACAAACTGGCCATAAAAGGTGTGACTACTGATTTCTTAATAATGTCACTACTCCTGTCGCTACTCCATTTAGCAAATTTAGGTATTTTCACAACAACTTCATGGATGCAAATTTTTCTCTACAATTGAACCCGTTCATGTTTCCCATCAAATTCCTATTGACGAACTGCAATATCTAAACTGAACTAAATTTCTAGAACTGCAATTTGTACTCCGTTCGGACTCTTTCGAACGGTTTGTGAATTTGCTTCTAAAAGACCCAAATTTTTGCTTCATCTAACCTTCTGATTGCTTTTGAAACCTTTGAGATTTTCGAACCTCTTTCTGGCACTGATCTCATTATCAACGTTGATAATTGTAACTGTATTTAACTGGAATCAAACCTACTCTTTAACGTTTCGATGCTATTATTCGTTAAGAACGCCCCGAAACGGTTATGCTACTTCAGCTATTTCTAGAAATGAATAACTTCTACATCAAACTGGTGAAATTGAGCCATCCTCAAAAATTTTCTTATAGGGTCTAAAAGAAGCTATATAAGCCTTCGATGTTCGCTTGTAGAACTTATTGTGGCAACAGCTTTTGTTCAGCCCCAAACTCAGTTTTCCGTGATGGTCAACGATTTCGACAAGCCACTTCTCGCTGTTGTTCAACAAAAAACTAACGGCAGTTGGCCACCAGTTAGTTTCTTTTCTGTACAACTTAACTAGTCGCAACAGAAATATAGCGCTTATGATTGCAAACTCTTAGCAGCTTACTCTGCCATTAGGAATTTTCGTTATCTCCTTGAACGGAGAAACCTTATCACTCTCTTCACAGACTATGTGCCTCTTATATACGTTCTGTCGCAAATTCAATAATTTAGCACATATATTTTCTCTCTCTCTCTGGCGTTTACATCCCATGGAGGGATTTTGCCGTCTGTGCAATCAGCTTCCAATCGTCTCGTTCCATGACCAGTTGACCCCAGTTTCGACATCCTATATCACGAAGGTCTTGGATGATGTCATCACGCCAGCGTTGTCTAGGTCTTCCTCTTCGACGAACACCAGCTGGTTGTTGTTGGGACGCTTTTTTAATCATTCTATCTAATGGTGCCCTTTCTACATGACCAAACCATCTAATCCGGTTAGATTTAATGAATCCGATTACATCGCAGCCTCCAAGAAGCTGTCTGATTTCATGATTCATTCGGATTCTATACTGATTTTCAGCAACTTTACATGGACCATAAATTGTTCGTATGACTTTCCTCTCGAATGTTGATAAAATTCTACAATCGGAGGAAGTCAGTGTCCAGCTTTCGCTTCCAAAGGTAAGCACAGGTCGAATTAATGCTTTGTAAAGTGTGAGTTTGCACGACTGCGAAAGATGTTTAGATCGCAAAAGTTTTGAGTATGCGTAGAAAACTCTGTATGCGGCTGAGACACGAGCTTTAATATCTGCCTGCATGTCATTTGACGATGTTATTACAGACCCGAGGTATTTGAAGTTTTCCACACGTTCCACTTCATAGTCGCCAGTATTCAGATTGCCGGGAGGTTTATTCCTGGATGTTGTTAATAGTTTAGTCTTGCCGGTGTTAATGCATAATCCAAGTCGTTTAGCATTTCTTTCAAGCCGAGAGAGACTATCCTTGATATCGCTTGTTCTACGTCCGAGAAGCACAATATCATCTGCATAGCCAAGAATTTGACTAGATTTGTTAAATATACAGTTTTGTGTCTCAATGCGGCTTTTTCTTATCGCGTACTCAAGCGCCAAATTAAATAGTACGGGTGCGAGTGCATCACCTTGTCGAACACCTGATGTTATATCAAAAGAGTCAGAAACTGACCCTTCGATTACAATTCTACAGTTTGATCCCGATGTTGTGAGTTTGCACAGAGAAACAAGTTTCTCTGGAATACCAAGGCATATGAGTGCAGACCAGAGGTTGTCGCGGATGATGCTATCATATGCTTGCTTGAAATCAACGTAGAGCTGGTGAATGCTGATGTTGTACTCCCAACATTTTTCCAGAATCATCCTTAAGGTAAAACATTGATCTGTGGTTGAACGGTTGGGACGAAAACCACACTGATAGTCGCCGATGATAGATTCGGCAAACGGGATGAGCCGAGCGAGTACGACATTAGCTAGTATTTTATATGCAGTGTTCAACAGTGCGATTCCACGATAATTTGCAGCACACTTTAGGCGGTCACCTTTTTTATGTAGCGGAACAATGAGAGCTGTTTTCCATTCAGCAGGTAGTTCTTCTTGGTCCCAGATTGCAAGAATCAGATCATATATACGTGAGACCAGAGCTGCTCCTCCATTCTTAAGTAGTTCTGCAGGGATTCCATCGATACCTGGTGATTTGCCATTTTTTAATTTTTTGATGGCAGCTTCCACTTCTTCTATTGTTGGGTAAGGGACAAAAATCTCCTCACTTGACGGAGCAATTGCTCGAATAGGATGAACTTCGTTCGTCCTATTCAGTAGGTCTTGAAAGTGGGATCGCCATACTTCCAGCACATCACGTTCACTTGTTGTAAGCTCGTTGTTTCCATTTTTGATGGCTGTAGATCTTGGGTGGAAATCTTTGGTCAGATTCCGCGCATTGGCAAAACACTCTTTCGAATTTCCATTAGCCGCATGTTGGTTGATGTTTTCGATACAGCTCTTCATGTGTTCGCGTTTCTTTTTCCGTAGGAGTTTTGCTGAGGCTTTTCTGGCGCATAGATAATCAGTTTGGGAGCTTCGGGTGTTTCTTGTTAACCATTTTTCTCGCAGTTTTTGTTTGTGCTCCATGCTTTCGCGGCACTCGTCATCAAACCATTCGTTACGTGATTTCGGTGGTCGTTTTCCGATTGTAGTTTGTGCTGCGGATATGATGGTTGATTGAAGCGTTTGCCATACTTCTTGTATGTTTAATGGCATCTCAGATGGGATGTCATGCTCTTCTATGTTTTGCGTTACAATTTCCTGATATCTATTCAGTGTTTCCAGGTGTTTAAATGCTTCGACATTCCAGCGCACGGTCGTTTTTGCTTGCCTATTAAATGTAGATGATAATTTGCACTTATACTTAAAGATGACAAGCATATGATCGGTGTCCATATCAGCACCTCTGTATGATCGAACGTCAGTTACACTTGTAGAGTGTCTCTTAGAAATCATGACGTGATCGATTTGATTTTCAGTTCTTCCATCATTTGATTTCCACGTTGCTTTGTGGATTCTCTTATGAGGAAAGAAAGTGCTAGATATTACTAGATCATACATCATAGCCAGTTCAGCTGTGCGAAAGCCGTTATTGTTACTAGCATGATGCAAGCTGTTAGGGCCGACATGTGTTTTAAGTTCTGCACTTCTACCAATTTGCGCATTGAAGTCACCTACCACGATTTTTATATCGTGCCGCGGGATGTTATTGATGACTTCTTCGAGTTCTAGGAAGAACAGGTCTTTAATGTCATCTGCTTTGTCTTCAGTAGGTGCATGAACATTGATGATCGTTACATTAAATTTTTGCGTGCGGATTTTCATTGTGCATATCCGCATATTAATTGGGCGAAAGTCGATAACATGTTGATTCACGCGACGATGTGTGAGAAAGCCAACTCCAAATTCTCCTCCGTTTTCATGACCGCAATAGTAGAGAGTGTATCCTTTGGCTGTTTCGTGGATTCCACTCCCTGGCCATCTTAGTTCTTGTAACGCCACTATATCCAGTGTATAGCTATTGATTTGGTTTGTAAGTTTCAGTAGATCTCCTGGTCTTCTAAGGCTTAGCACGTTCCAGGTTCCCATTTTTAAATCGTAGTCCGGGTACAGTTTCCGAGGTCGTTCTAATAGTGAATCCGAGATAATCCGAGGCCTGTGTACAGAATTCATGACAAGTAGTTTTTTACGGAAATGGGGTGTTAGCCCTTCGCCCAACCCAAATTTTCGTGAATGGGTTCGTTCTGCATCTTTAGGTCACCAGAAACAACCTTTTTACATGTTTATATAGCGAGCCGCTTGATCCAAGACAGACGCCCGCTACAAACCGCCCCTAACATGGAGAACAGACGCTTGCTACACGTTTATATAGCGAGCCGCTTGATCCAAGACAGACGCCCGCTCCAAGCCGCCCCTAACATGGAGAACAGACGCTTGAGTTGCATTGGTTTTGTGGCGCCAATGACTCGCCATGGTGCAGAATCATTGAGTATAAGCAGTATTTACTCTGCCCCTCTCAACTACACCAACCTAATTCTGTTAGCATTACCCAGGTAGCACGGCGTGGACGTAGAATTTCGGATTTCACTACCCAGCACATATATGGAGTTGATAATAATGTGGCCGACACACTTTCTCGTGTTGAACAAATATCAATTACAGAAATCAATAAATATGACGAAATTGTTGATGCTCAGTTTAACGGTTGCTACACTCGCTGGACTGAAACCACTCCCATCTCGGATATCTCGAAGCTCTTTACTCTAATTGAATTGCTTTCCGAGTTCCTTCAGTAATCGTAAATCCAATCTTTTCGGTGAGTTGTATAAACTAATCGGCTTCAAACGTAAATGAATTACAAGTTACAATGTTAAATGTAACAGACTCATCGAACGCACTGAATCCTTAAAACCACTTTCGTGGTCTATGGCCGGACGAACTGGTTGCGTATTCTACCATCAATATTACTCGGTTTATGAACCACTTTTCGTAATTATTTTGAATCTTCATAGTCAGAACTAATCTATACGGTACTAACATTCGTCTTTCTGGAGAATTCTTTTCCCAAAATTCTAACTTCACTTCTCAGTCCAATTTTGTCTCAAAACTAAAACAAAGTTTTAATCACATTTTGCCCTATATTACTTCTAGACATGCTTCTGCTACAGTTTTCATTTTGAAAGCACTCAAATCTTGTTCACATGTCTTTTTACTTACCAACTTATTATGTAAATCGTTCCGAACACCTTACCAATTTTATTTCACAGTCATTAGCCGCGATGGTAAAAACTTCGTAATTGACCGTAAAGGTCAACCACTTTGAATTTTCTATTGAAGAATGTTCACTTTTTTTCAAGGAAGTATCTGAATAGGACTTAACACAAAACTTACCACCTTCGACTACAATCTCAGTCGCGGAGACGAAGCATCGTCTTTTACAAATAACATCCATTTTTTCCGTTGAAAACATACTGTTATTCTCTCTATATAGAATCGAGACAATACGACGCTAAAAAACTGCATTCCACCCAACGTCTAAAAATCCCACTCACTTTCTTATTTCTCTGTCACAATGAAACCTCTCCTTACTGTATAACCTTTTTACTTTTTTACCGTCCCATCTTTGATGGCACTATGAGGGGAGTTTGTGGCAAACATTTGCATTACAAAATTTGCGAACTTTTTATTATAGCAGGTGGTGTTTTCGTTTAAAAAAAAGATAAAAGTAACTATTCAATTGTAAATGTAATAAATGCAAATTTGCCTCTTAATGAATTTTATGAATTTGCGTAACATTTTTTTTTTGTTTGTCTGCTGTTTTGAAAAAAAAAAAGTATTCAACATTATTGACGCTATTGACATTATTTACTAATAAAAAATTGACATTTGACATACTTAATACAAAATTGTAGTAGATTTTCAATTGTTTACTGTTGACAACACTTACTTAAATTGTAGTCAAATTTTTCGTGAGACTTCAAAGTAATGTTTCTATCTTTTTCCAACTGAATTAGATTGCTTGGTAATGAGTAGAGTCACGATAAAAAAAACGGTATAAAGGTTTTCTTATATAACAACCAGCTGGTGCTCGTTGGACTCAGAAATGCTATCGAAATGATATAGGATATAGGATGTCAAAACTAGAGTCAAATGGTGATGGAATGAGATAAATAGAAGCTGATTGCACATACGACAAATGCTGGCATTGTAAATCCCATTCAAAGATTTAAGATTGTTTAACATTTCCTCAACAAAAAGAACAACACTGACAAATTTTGCAATTTGTAATTTGTGTTATGTTTTTTTCAAAATTTGATATTTAAAAAAAATAATACAATTATAATAAAAATAATATAATTAATATAAATTTTATTCCATTTAAAATAATTTATATTAATATTTTTATTGAGAAATTATCGAAACCAATAATATATTCAAATTTTATTTTGTGGTCGACTCTGTATTATTTTTAATCCATTGCTATAATCAAAATTTTAAATTTTATTTACATTACTACAAATTTTCATTAATTTGTTTGTTTAATTCGTTAAAATCCGTTTTGAGTTAAAAAAATATAAATTTAATTAAATTTTATGAATACCATTATATATTTTTATAATGATTTCGTTTGATAGATTAATGTAATGTAATATTGATTAGATTTTGAAGTTGATTTCGTTAGTAAAGGGTTGTGCCTGCTGAATGGAGAAAATAGATATATTGAGCAATGATTAAGGAACAAATTCAGGTATATATGAGCAATTTCACGAAGATTCAATATCGTTTTGACTTGACCCCTTTTAATTTTGATTATTTTTTGTTTATAGATAGTCTTTGATAAATAAAAAATACAAGTTCTCTTAGAATTTTTTTTTCGACCAGGGGTCTTCACAGGGTGCCCCTCAATTTTTGTTATTTTGTGATGTGAGTGCATTTTGACGAGCGATTGTAGAAAAACCACTCAATCGATTTTCATAAATGATATGTCGTTGAATAGGTATTAGAACAAAGTTTTTAAAAATGTACACTGTTAATTTTTTGAAATAATTTTTAACGGTGTAACATAAGAAAAAATGGTGTAATTGAAAAAAAGATGGCATTAACTTTTTTTTTTTTTTTTTTTTTTAAACTAAATTGAAGCTTATTTTATATCTAACAACTTGTGAAAGTTTAGGACTAGCATCATTTTTGTTTTAGAGATAAAATTCGTTGTGCATATGACTGTCGGGAATCAGTTTTTTTTGTTCTGAAGAAAAATTATAAAAATGGCGATTTTTAGATTCAGATTTTTTTTTTATGTTAAATATCAAATATTTTATTATTAAATGAACTTTTTAAAAAGCAATTTCAGTCAAGTTCAGCAAAATTTTGCGACATTTTGACTCGACCCTTTTTAATTTGGTCTATTTTGGTCTATATTCGGTTTAAAGATAGCCTTTGATAAATGAAAAATACGGCTTCAAGTAGAATTTTTATAAATATAGACCAAAATAGACCAAACTAAAAAGGGTCGAGTCAAAATGTCGCAAAATTTTGCTGAACTTGACTGAAATTGCTTTTTAAAAAGTTCATTTAATAATAAAATATTTGATATTTAACATAAAAAAAAAATCTGAATCTAAAAATCGCCATTTTTATAATTTTTCTTCAGAACAAAAAAAACTGATTCCCGACAGTCATATGCACAACGAATTTTATCTCTAAAACAAAAAATGATGCTAGTCCTAAACTTTCACAAGTTGTTAGATATAAAATAAGCTTCAATTTAGTTTAAAAAAAAAAAAAAAAAGTTAATGCCATCTTTTTTTCAATTACACCATTTTTTCTTATGTTACACCGTTAAAAATTATTTCAAAAAATTAGCAGTGTACATTTTTAAAAACTTTGTTCTAATACCTATTCAACGACATATCATTTATGAAAATCGATTGAGTAGTTTTTCTACAATCGCTCGTCAAAATGCACTCACATCACAAAATAACAAAAATTGAGGGGCACCCTGTGAAGACCCCTGGTCGAAAAAAAAAATTCTAAGAGAACTTGTATTTTTTATTTATCAAAGACTATCTATAAACAAAAAATAATCAAAATTAAAAGGGGTCAAGTCAAAACGATGTTGAATCTTCGTCAAATTGCTCATATAGATAAAATACATGAGGTATTGCACGATATTTATTCAGTTATTTTCTTCTTGGAGTTGTTTTTTGAAATAACATGAAAAGAAACAAATATGTGTTTAGTCTTTAGGACAAATTCTGTTAATCTAAAAGTTTTTCTTAGTTCATCAGAAGACCATTGTGGAAATGTTTGGCGAGGTGCTTGTCAATCAACATTAAAAGTCGCTAGACTCTAAAGAACGCCAATACGAATGATTAATAATACTGAAGTAATGTAAATACAGTAATTAAGAATTTGTTCTTTAGACAGAAATCTACACAATACAAAACAAAGAAGAGCTTGAACATGACACGTCCTTTTGCTATCCAAATATTCGATTGAAGAAGAGTTTATTACCCGTTTCAAGATCGTCATTGTTGAAAGCGATAAATATACATTGCTTTGATACACAATAAAACAAGGGATGCTTTAAAACATTATTTACGACTTCAAGATCCACAAAAATTATTAAAACCTGTTTGAATTCGCGAAAGAGTCTAAAAGTACAAACATAAAATATTGTATTAAACCTTATCCTAATCTATATTTATTAGTGGATGTCCGTCATTAAACTAATCTTATCATATTACCGTATTAAAATAAAATCTACTATCTTTTAATCAAATAACCTTAGCCCTTAAAATTCGTCTCATATAATGTTTCAGGCTTATTATTATTTATATTCAATTTTGACGTTTTATTTTCCACAACGAATCAGAGGAAGGAATAATAAAATACCATAAATAAAATAGGAAAAAAGTAAAAAACCAATATCCAAACCAATTCGCGTATTCTTAAAGATAAAATAAAGAAAATTGCAATATTTACTCAAAAGATATAAAAATCCTAATACTCAGATTTATTAGATCCTCAAAAATCTATAAAAATAAATAAATTCACAATAGATAAACCAATCTAAATGTTGGATCGAAGATAAAAGTCCAGTGAAATGTTTTAATGCAACTGAGTTTTATTGTCACAATGGTTAACTGATAAGTGATTGAGCTTTACTCAAATATGTTAGCTTTTTTAAGGATATTTTCATAATTGTATTCAGAAAACAGAAATGTCTTTAGTTATGTTTGTTCTTTCATATTTTCAACTAACCCATATTATAGTTTTGCTAAACAAAAGATAAAAATTGAATCAAATAAAATAAAAATATACGAATTTTTAAAAAAAATCATAGAATATGGCTTCTTATATAACCTTACAAATTTCAAACATTTTTGTTTCTTTTTTTTCAAAAAAGAAAATGAAAAAAAAAATTTAAATCCGGTTTAGAATCAAATGGAAAAAGAAAAATCTTTTTAATGAAAATAAGTTTTTGGTGTTTTTTGGTTAGACGTATGCTAAGTCTTTCACAGACATGTCGTCATGGCTTTTTAAACTGGTGTTCAGTTAAATAATTTTCAGTTTTCCTGTTTTTTTTAATTGTGTACCAGGAACTCAGTGTTGTGCAAAATCTTTACAAAAAGTAATTTACGTAATTCTTTACATGTAAAGAATTCATTCTTTACATGTCCAAAAATCATTGTAAAGAATGTAAATAATGCTAAAAAAACTAAAAAGATGTGCCAATTTTTTCATTAGATTAATATATAATTTTAAATGAAACTCGAACTCCTAAATAATCATAGTTTTTAAGTCAGTCTTTAGTTATATTTATCATTTGAATACTGATTTTTATAGCTCCTTTAAGAATTAAGACAAAACTTGTGCCCAATTCCTACAATGGTAATACAAATTTTGAATTGAAAAGAATTACGAATTTCGGTCTCTATAAAATATTTTCCTGCTTTAATCATAGAGAAAGCAAGGATTGGAAATCATAAATTATGTATTAAAACTTAAAACTTATTACAATAAAATTTAACTACAATAAAATCAATTTTTTGAATACGACACATATAACAAGCTTGATTTACAATAGCAATTATTTTCAGTATACAACTTGTCAAAGACAGGCTTTACCTGTCAATTGATAAAATGAAGAATGTCCGAACCCAAGTTTTCAACCATTCAACTTTAGAATTTAGATTAAAGCAAATGTTTGTTTCGATGTCACATATATAAACTATCTTTGTATTCAAAAACAAATGTTATTTTTAAAATTTTAGTTGTATAAACAAATGATTGATTTCACAAATTTGATATTTCTGGTATCGGAAATTGTTTATTTATATTTTAACAAGTTTGAGATTAAATTAAAAAATTATTTTTAGTTTCGACTCAAGCCGAAACTAAGCTCTGTGCAGTTGGCTGGGAACTTTTGATTTTTTTAAATTTTATATTTTATTATGATTGTACCTTGATTGGGAGGCATTAAGTTCAATTAAGTTCAAGTTTTGGTTTGAGTCGATACTAAAAATAATTTTTAACTTTTATCTCAAACTTGTTAAAATATAAATAAATAATTTCACGATACCAGAAATTTCGAATATGTGAAATCAATCATTTGTTTATACAACTAAAATTTTAAAAATAATATTGGTTTTTGAATACAAAGATAGTTTATATATGTGACATCGCAACAAACATTTTCTTTAATCTAAATTCTAAAGTTGAATGGTTGAAAACTTGGGTTCGGACATTCTTCATTTTATCAATTGACAGGTAAGGCCTGTCATTGAAAGTTTGTATACTGAAAATAATTGCTAAATTAAAACCCAAAACGAGATCAGAGTATTATTAAACAATAAAATCAAACGGTTGTATTGCAAATACTCACAATTATAATTGTGGTTGAACGATGAGTTCCTGTTAGAATTTATTGCACGCGTAAGGTCGCAACAAAGAAAAATATGTGGAACTTAACAATCAAAAGGAAAATTGGATGACACTAGGAGTGTCGAGTTGAGATCACCCTCACGTCGCAAAGCTATCTTTTTTATTTTTAAAACGATAATTCTTTGTTCATTTGATCAACTTGAACTATGTATAATAAATACCAGAAGACTTACAGTAATTAATCTTTTTGTGAGTTGACTGAATCCTTTCTTAATATATTGATCCGAACAGCTGGTACTGATGATGGTTTGTAGTGAATTGGGACTTTATTCTATAAAAATTAATTTAATATACGGAATAAGTGTTAACACAAATATTGTTTACAAAACTCTATAGCACAAAGGCGATTTACCCCAACGGAACCACCTGGAACTAGAAGAACTTTCTTTTACATTCAAAATAAATGAAGACGTGGAAATGGGAGTTCAGACATTTTTTTGAAAACAAGTTTTTGCATTAGCACGGCGTTAATTTATTTAGAGACAATTCGCAAATGTTTACTAATATTACAGCGACAAAGAAAATTGAGTATATGGGTTGCCCGTTCATTTAAAGAAGTTAGCACTCGACAACACGGGTACTTGCTATGCATCGTATAATCTCAATAAAGATAGAAAATACTACCTTAAACAAACACTGGTTATTGTTCAAAATTTTAATGTACATCATAAAGAATGACTAAATTACTCATCACGCACTGTTGACGCAGGAAGACAAGATGAACTAATGCCCGTGGATAACCACGATTTGACTCAAATGATAAAGTGTCTCACTAGAATACCTGATAATACACATGATAAAAATAATTTGCTATATTTGTTTTTGACAAACAAACCAGAACCCAATCCCTTGAATCATCGGACCATTTACTAATATGAGCAATGGTATATCAATTAAATGCCATTCTCGTCACGTTGAAATTATGAACGTGCTGACTGAGAAGAACTAAGAAACTTAATAAAGAAACATCTTAGAAAGCTGCTCGAGTAGAAATTTGTTAGGGCTTAAATAGGGCTCTGATCACGTTTGCCCTAGTTCGATTGGATCTTGATCATGAGTGTTACGTTTTTGCCAAATCAGCCCCTGACAGCGTTAATCAGATCAGGCCCTGATCAAGTTTGTCGTATAAAATTAAATAGGGCAAACCCTAGAAATTACTCCTAAGACTAAGCCTTGGTTCACGCAGGATGTGAATGCAGTGGTGGGAAATAAACGCAGAGCATTTAAGGCGTATAGCTCAAGTGAAACAACTGAACATTTTTGACCTTATAAGTAAGCAAGAAACATTAGGAAATACAAAAAAGATCTGGAAAAAGATGCCCTTATCCAGAAGGATGCAAAAAATTGCCGATCAATAATCTGGCTCCCGTATTTCTTTCATGCAGTTAAATTACTTCTTAATGTCATTCCCGTAAGCGATTCTAAAGAGAAGGTGGATCTTTTGGGTTGCATTTTCGCAGAAAAGTCAGTTAAACTTCCTATTTTTCCTTAAAAACCCCTTTTTTCTATCAATAACAACAAATCCGCTGACCCTAATGTTATTCCGCGCCCCTTTCTTAAAAACTTTGGTAGACAGCTATCTACAATTCAGACAAAAATTTATATTTCTCTTTCACAACCGGCATATTTACCGATTCTTGAAAGAAGCTATAGTGCTCAACCCACATCGAAGAAATACAGTAACTCTAATCACTATAGAAAAATTGCAATTCTGTCGAACTGGAGAACCATAGTGAATGCAGTATGTTACTTGATATTTTTAAAGTATTTTATAAAGCGTGTCATAGCAAAATTATAATCTTTTGGTATAGATTATCTTACTGTCTCATGGATTCATAGTTTTCTTACAAGCCACCAACTATATGTTAATTTAGATGTTATTGCATTAAATATTTTCACAAGCAATGCTGGTGCTTCCCAACGATCTGAAATTTTTGATTTAATGAATTATTTGAGTTGTTCAACTGAAGGAAAGCTTATATGAGGTGTTATCGGAACAACCAGACAAGGTTTCCTTACAAACTGGAAAATAAACCTATTACACCATCTCAAAGACAGTGATGTTTTGATCCACATTTTGACGGAAATGAACCTTAAAATATTGAATTCTCTCCATATCCTGAAATATTTAGAGAATTCAAGTTTGAAAGCAGCGCTCCACCGAGGCAATCTTCAGGAAGTAGAGAGAAGGGGTACAATAAATTTGTTTGTCACAGTAAATTATTTCACTACTATATTTATAATCTGATCTTTTTTAATCTAGCACTCACCAGACATAGGTTTTAGGGAATAACGTCGTGAGAAGTTTGTCCAATAAATTTTTAGGAATGTATAAATAAAGAGAATCATTAGTAGCATGAAAACAAATGGTAATCGTTTTCATAAACTCTGTAACGGTTTCCAAAATTTTCATTTAAATCTAATTTTTATAAATAAAAGAAAATATATTAACTTTCTCACAACTGCACATCTTATTATTTTCATGATTTTCTTTGATCCCCATGAATATCTTTTTCAAATTAAAAATAATAACTAAACCTACGGAATCACAAACTATCTTCAATCTTAGTCGAAGTAAAAATAAAACTGAAAACATGAAATGTAATTAAATTATGCATAATTGAACCTTACATGACATAATTCAAGTAACGTACAAGATTCTAATCACAATTAATCCTACGGAATGGCTCTTTAACACATATACAATTATAAAGTTCATGACATCAATGTTAATTTAAGACACGACACGTACGTACGTATATATACTTTGGATAATAATGTAATAATATGAACATTTTATTTTATATAGTTTAAAGGTAAATGCAGGTAATTCATTCATTTTCAACTACTCTTATATGCATATCATTCTATCATCATTTGTACAACTATTTGTTATGTGCTAGTTTGTATAGTAACGATATGTTGATATAAATCTGATTACTTGTATTACTGATGAACTAATGTTTAATTGAAAATAATATCTAGAAAAAACTAAATATATATTCTAATAAAAGTTTTATGTAAATTCGTTTAAGTTTATTACAAATTAAAATTTTAAAATATGTAAAGTAAATAATTAATAGATTAAGGTGTAATAAGGATGATGGATTTCAATTAGTGGTTGATGAACGATTATAAAAGTGTTTAATGTGATGGTTTTGGTGGAGTTGAGGCTTTTGTATCGAGAAATGAAACATGATTATGCATTTGTATTGGAATTAACTACTCTCAAGTAAACCTTTAGCATTTGAATAGCACGTGCTCTGGGATCTTGACCTTTCCTCACAGTAGAGGCATTTTGGGTTCGTTACATACTTATACTTGTAAAAGTACTCACTGCAACAGTCACTGTCATGATGATATGTGTCAAGTGATGGTTGACATCACATTGTTTCTTTATTATCCATTTGTTTTTATTCAGGGATCAATGCCATGGTGAATCGTCCGTAGGAGGAAGCTTAACATTTTCCTGCCACTCTATATGACTGCGTTTAATGAAGTCTTTCCGTTTTGGTCAGTCACTATTATTTTATGTTGTAGTACGCAGAACAGCCCCTATGTTGCTTCAATATCGATCGGCATTCTATTCGCAATAACCTTTATGGCCTCTTCAGATACCATGTGGAAAACTCAGCCTATGCGCAATGATAGCAGTTTGTAACTTTCTTGTAAGCTTTGTAAAAACTTACGAGAAACTTCCTTGCTAGCCTTGCAAGAGCAGCGAGTGGGAGTTTTGACCTCGTACATTAGGTGATCTCAACAGTTGAGCCTATGTTTTAGTAGAATGAATCTAAGATTCCTTAGATGTTTTCCAAATGTTATGATATGTCCACGACCAGCTGGATATCATTTGTTCACACCACTTTCTGGCTACTTTTAGTACGACTACCGGCAAACTCTATAGTCTCTCATTACTGTAACACATGTTATGGTATTTTTAAAATTTATAGTAATATCCGTAAAGTTTTCATCTACAACAACTATGACAATGTCATCTGTGTAGACAACAATCATTGTTTGCTTGGGAGCATGGGCTCTCAAAGCACCATCTAACATTCCATAACAGTGGTTCAATGATCGACTTCGGAGAAACACCTCCTATTATATTGTACTTTGCATTTGTTTCGGTATCATTGATCAGAGTTTTTCCCGTGAAGTAACTAGCTATTATACGTAATAAGAAACGTAACAAGAAACGTAATAGTTGGCAGAGTTAAAGGAATTTTTTACCACCACTGTGGCAAAAGCACGGAACTGTTTTCACCCTCTAGCCATATTTTACCAATCATCGTTATGAGCCATCTCACATATTGCAGAGATTGCATGAATAGTATAGTGTTTTGTTTCTGAAACCAAACTGTCGGTAAGAAAGAATCCACTGCCCTTCAGTATATTGCCCAACCCGAGCACCAATAGTTCCCTCGAAGATCCTACTAATTGTGCATTCATGCAAAAGTGGCGGTAAGATTACGGTTTTTATGGTGACTTGCCACTTTAAGGTATAAGCACATGACGTTTGCGATTCAATTTCTCGAATATCATCAGCTTTTTCTTTATCGATGTTTTCAAAAGAATATTTGAGATGCCATCTAGTATACTAGTTCTGTAGTGCTTATTACGGATAATCGTCGGATAATCTGTTCGCGTGGTAGAGAAAAGTCATTATGACACTGATGCAGCTGATTGAATGATTGAACAGCCTATAGTCTAGTGAGTAAAATTTTGTAAGCACTTCCCCAAGGGTTTTTCTGTATTTCATCTATAAGGCACTGTAATGATCTATTTTTCCTATTGAAAATGGTTTTCCGCAATTCTTTCCATTTTTTCTGGAAATCATAGTGAATCTGCTCATAGTGTTCATGGCTTACGATTTCTCATCCACATACATTTCGTAAGGAAATTATGGCAGTCTTTTCTCAAACAGGAATTTCAGTACTCCCCAATACTGAAAATCGACCCATTACCGTATAATTACCCATATAATTACCCTTCACAACCTTTAATAAAATATATCGCTATGGATTTAACCAATTTCAGGTACACACATTTAACCATGTAGTCCAGTATTTTTGTGTCCAACTTTTTGGTTTCCACCCGTTTTATAGTGCATGGGGCTTAGTGCATTTCAAATCATTGTAGTCGCTGAGTTTCAAATATAATAGCATGAAAATCGCTATGCGTATACAAGTTGGTCACCTTCTATTGTGCTCCTTTTGAGAGTGCTTCATTTGCAAAATTAATATTGATAGTTAAACCAGCTTCGCCTTTAATATATTTTTCCCAGACTCCATGGTTGAGCAATACCAGATAAAGCCCAACAAATTCTTGAAGCAATGCTTTACCTGGTGCGCTTACCGCACCACTCAAAGGCCAAAACGTTAAAATTACCCGCCATTAGAGTATATTTGACTTATCTTTCACGTTATTAGTTCATCAAGTATATCTTCAAATTCGCCCAGTGACATGCTAGGAGGAATGTAGCAATAATAAAAGAGGGGACAAATTGATAGGCAAATTTCTCATGCTGACGGTTAGATCTACGTTCATATGGAAGAGAACATTACAGCTAGATATCAACTTTGATCGTCCTGTCTTCAACCTAGTTCCCATGAGCAACAGGGATTCTAAATTGTTCGCAAATCTTTGCTACGTCCTCTTTTTGGTTTTTAACTGTGCGAGGTGACACAAAACCTACTGTCTGCTTGTATTGCTTCACGGTGGTTAACATTGATCTGAATGCACTCCATTATTATGGGCAGAAGTTGGCTTTAGTGCGCTTTTGTAGGCTGGACATCTACTGGCTTCGTAGGTGTCAAATAACATTCAATGCCTTTAGGTTGGTATAAACACATTTTTGGAACTTATTGGGGTCTCTCGATTGATGTCCTGTTCCTTCGCATCTGAAACACATTTTTGCAGTGTCTTACTACGTTGCCGTAATTGGAATGATTCGCACGCGCAGTATATTTCGGACCCATCCGATTCAGATGTAACCAATAACCATACTCTACAAACGTATTCGTTTACTATTCACGGAGATCAACTTGAGTCGTCTAAGTCTCGTTTCGCACTGCGTTGATGCATTTGATGAGGTCGTTGAAAAGTTATCATCTCTAACAATTTTCGAACCCATGATGCTGTCAGCAATTTTACGATTATTGTTGAGCGAATGTTGAATGTATTTTCCTGTAACCTTATCAGACTCCATATTGCTTAATTGTAGTTAAATTCACACCCGAATCTGCCAACAAGGATGCAGACGATCGACGCAAGCAATGACCAGTGTGCTCACCCGGTGACGAAATTTTCAAGAAAATTGCAATTGTTTTAGGATAGCCTCCAATCGTGTTAATGCCGATCGGCTGTTTGATGCATTTGCTTTTACGAAAACCCAAAAGAATCTCGGTGATAACGCCATGAGGACGTAGTCTTGAATACATCTTGAAAATGTCAACCAAATTTACGTCCCGATCACTTCCTTCGTTGATGATAAATTGTCGAATGATTTTGGTTTTCGTTTTCGGTACGGTAATTTTAATGCCATTGTCCATGTATTCGACATCCTTTACGTTCAAATTCAACAATTCGCTTCGTCGACAAGCACCATAGACACCGACAATAAGGGCCACCTTAAAATTGTGAGGTTAGGAAAATGAAACAAAAAAATTATCAGCAAATTTTACCTTCGTAGCCAAATAAACATCGCCGGGAGCGTCCTTTCAGGAATTTGTAGATTTCTTCAATGGTGAAGATTCTTGATTTCTTCGCAAAATAATTGTCATTTTTACGCTTCAAAAGAGCTCGAAAATTGTTAAATAATGAGATATCGATGTTGTCCTTCACGTTCAACGCGGATTTTAACATTGAGTAAATGCTCCATGTAGTTGACGATTGGAAATATTTCATCTTGGTCGAAATAAGCAAGCGACTTATTTTCGTCAATCGCTTTAATTTTTTTTCACGGCACCATTGTTTGAACGCTCGATACGTTTTTTCGTATTTTTCTTTGGATATTCCCGGCAATAAACCTTGCAAAGCTTTTTTTGCTACTCCTTTCAAATCGGAATCCTCCCCTGAGCTCATTTTTTGCAGTTTCTCAATAAAATACACGCGAAATGAAAACATGTGTTTGTAGTGTTGGAACAATCAAGAACAAATGACGTTTTGTTTTTGCATATTGTCAAGGTATTATTGATCCATTACTTCGCGTAGTTTTTTTGTAGTGATTTTTCGTAATTTTTTTTATTTTTTGTCTATTGTGGTACTCAAGTGCAGAAAACGTTGTGTGCAACTCGTTTTGAAATGAATTTTTCCATTTCCATTCCATTTTGAAATGAAAAATTTTCATTTCAAAACCTGTAGCACAAACTACTATAGAGATATCGGTTCCTTAGTTTTTAGTGGTGTCGAAAGTTTTTTCGTTGTGTTTTTTGTACAAAAATATCGTCAATCACTTCCAAAATAAAGAAGGAACTCGCTCTCCCGTGTTTTTTGAAATTCAGAAAATCAAGTTGTCACAAATTTTGGCAAATATAACGTGAAAGGTGAGACCAAAGTACAGTGTATGCTTGTTCAAACAACAGTGATTTCCTAAACACATGCTTTTGTGAAACTTAGTCCTGCCATTCAATGTTGTTGGATCTTGGCTTTTAAGGTTTTTGTAATATGTTTATTTTAATTTTGTTTGTTTTCAACCACACATCAGCTGACAGTGTTGTACAAAGTGGAGGGGGTTTGAACAAAGTGGTGTGGATCAGTCGAACATTTGTTTGTTTTAAAATTCTATATTTTGAAACCCTTTTTGTAAGACTCACAACAATTATGTATCCCATGTTTTAGTTTGTCGCATTGGGTATAATAATTTTCATTGTACTTTTATTGTAATAAATTTTTTTTATATATAATTTAGATCTATGGCAACAGTAAACCATGAATTGAGTTAAAAATAAAATAAACTTATTAGGTTTTCAGAGCACTAGGGGCACTACTGCTCAAAATATTTTTCTGTTTTTATTAATTTATCCAATATTAAAATTTATTTCACATAAACTTCAAGTTACTATGTTTTTTTGTCTGGCTATGATTACAAGAGCAGAAATTTCTTAGGGCTCAATAGGGCTTTGATCAGGTTTGCCCTAGTTTGATTGGGCCTTGATCATGAGTGAACCGCTTTTGCCCAATCAGGATGTGATAGTCGGGTCTGGTCTTAAATAGGGCGAGCCGTAGTAAGGTGGTTTGCATCTGGTCCTGATCAGATGGCTGGCCAAATACGAAATTTTCTCTAAAATGTTTTACATGGTGTTTTTATACTTCCAAGAAAAATCCAGATTCTGAAAAGATCCAGAAAATGTTAACATTTGAAATATTGCTATACTTTTATTCAAAACTTAGCAATTTTTTTGACTTTTTAAAAATATTGTGTTTATATCATTCAGCTAGCGCCGTTTCATATGAATTAATTAACATCTGAGCCCTTTTCACAAATAAAAACAATTTCATTAATTTTCGCCCACACCAATATCCACCTACACTTGTGGTAGGTAGAATTTTTACTAATTTCAAATTTCAGGCTCATACGATTTATAGTCTACAAAATATTTGACGGTATTAAACAGATATCGTACTCTCACCAAGAATGTTCATATTTTTTTCAAACCAAACCCTAAAAACTGTTGATCAAAAAAAAAAAAATAATCGCTATTATTCTTGATCATCATTAGAAAATGTTATAACTTTTTATAAAAATTGTAGACCAATTATTTTTTGCAAACCAAACAAATTTTTTTTTGCAATTCCCATCTTCAAGTACTTAGTTAACAAAACTCGAAAATAATTTTAATTTATGATTTCTTACATTTGCTTTAGAAATAAGAAAAAAGTTTATATTTATTTCTTTAAAATTAAATCATTTTTTTTCCTAAAATAGGGGAAAAAAACTAAATTAAATTTTTTTGGGTACTTCTTCAATTTAAAATGTCACATATGAAAAATGTGGTATTTGTCTTCTTACAGAAGAAGAAACAAAAACAGTTTAAAAAATTGTCTGTAAGATTCTTCAAATAAACACTTTCGTAGCTATATGTTATATTTCTAGCAACGTACACGTATGAAAGTAATAGTTTCATTTTATTTTTTGTATATTTATATAATCGTAATATATAAGCAATTTTAATTGAAAGCAGCGCATAGAGGCGGAAAAATTGCTAGTCCATGAAATTGGGAAAATTGTCCAATAAAATGTGTTTTCGATGCAATATTGTAGTAAAATTATAAAATTTCACGTTTTAGATTTAAAAAGAAAGAGTGAAAAAACTAAACTTATTTAGTTATATTCGTTTACATAATGGCGTTTCAGTTTAAAGATGGTCGGAAAAAATCATTATCATAAAGAAGGAACAATTAATGATTAATCGATTGATTTAAAATACTAGGTTTCCTCTTTCTGTTGTCAGGAAAAAGTTTACCTGTAGTTGTTGCAATCACCGTGAAATTTTTTTGAAGCATATTTTATTTGTTTGAATAATAAACTTGTAACGATCGGTCTATTTCGAGTTTCACTCTAATACAAGAAACTTCATATCTAAAGAAATTTTCTAAATTATTTACTATTTTATTTCGATTGCGGCTTTATTCAGTTTATTATATTAAAATAATTTGTTGCGTCACACAAGCAGCTAAACACATTTCTATCTACATAAATAATAAAAATTTTGTTATGTAAAGCTTTTGTTATAATATTATATGAAGAAATAAAACGGTTGTTCAAATTTGTAAAAAGCAGAATGCTTGTCTGTGATTGTAGAGGAGAATATTTTCTCGTTTGACTAAAGTAGTTTATTGAGGTGATATATGGAAATGGTTTGACTAGTATTTTGTATTGAGATGATATGGGAAAATTTTAAATTTGTGTCCAATGAAATGTATAATTAAAAATAAACAGATAGACAATCGAGCAATAAATAATCGATCAAATGTTCGATCGGCACATTATGTAAATTTTAATCCAATCAGTTAGACCTTATATTTTGGTTTATCAAAAAGTTATACTGTTATGAGTATTGTTATCGTGCCACAATTGAACTAAATTAATTATTTTAAAAAAAGAAATTTTACATATGGGACGATCCACGTCAAACGGGCCACCGCTGCGACCAAAATTTGGAGAGGTTTAAAAAAACGTGTGATGGCTCAAAATTTTGGTTATAATTTTCTCTTTGCAATGAAACGTAGCGTTTTAAAATTTTTCGAAATGGCGCCTTCGAAATGGAGCGTTTCTTCCGAGATTTTTTAGCATCGAACGGAGAAACTATTTACTAACAAGTACTATTACTTTTAAAAACTAATTGTTAATTTTTAAATGATTGCAGAAGCACTGTCCTTAAAAATTAATATGATTAGTACAAAAATTTTCAACATGGCGGCTTCTACACGGCGCCAATTTCACCCAATTTGCGTTTTTTGAGGCAAAAGTGCTTATTTTACAATTCTTCAGCATAAATATTATATTATAAGTTTCAAATAGTTGAAACATCGATTTCTCAAATAATTCCTATAGTTATTCAAAACGTCCGACTCAAAATGGCGTCTATTTTTGATCAAATTTTGTAAAATTTGACTTCTTTCACCAGACTACCGCAGCGACCAAAATTTGGAGAGGTTTCTAAATACGTGTGATGGCTCAAAATTTTTGTTATAATTTTTTCTTTGCAATGAAACGTGGCATTTAATAATTTTTCAAAATGGCGCCTTCAAAATGGAGCGTTTTTTCTGAAATTTTTTAGCATCGAACGGGAAAACTAATTACTAACAAGTACTATTACTTTTTAAAACTAATTGTTAATTTTAAAATGATTGCAGGAACATTGTCTTTAAAAATTAATGTGATTAGTACAAAAATTTTCAACATGGCGGCTACTAAATGGCGCCAATTTCACCAAATTTGCGTTTTTTCAGGCAAAAGTGCTTATTTTACAATTCTACAGCATAAATATTATATTATAAGTTTCAAATAGTTGAAACATCGACTTCTCAAATAATTTCGATAGTTATTCAAAATGGCCGATTCAAAATGGCGTTTTTTTTATCAAATTTTGTAAAATTTGACTTGTTTCACCGGACTACCGCTGCGACCAAAATTTGGAGAGGTTTAATAAAACGTGTGATGGCTCAAAACTTTTGTTATAATTTTTCTTTGCAGTGAAACGTGGCGTTTTAGAATTTTTCAAAATGGCGCCTTCAATATGGAGCGTTTATTCTGAAATTTTTTAGCATCGAACGGGGAAACTAATTACTAACAAGTACTATTACTTTTAAAAATTGATTGTTAATTTTAAATGATTGCAGAAGCACTGTCTTTAAAAATTAATATGATTAGTACAAAAATTTTCAACATGGCGGCTTCTAAATGGCGCCAATTTCACCAAATTTGCGTTTTTTCAGGCAGAAGTGCTTATTTTACAATTCTACAGCATAAATATTATGATATAAGTTTCAAATAGTTGAAACATCAATTTTTCAAATAAGTTCGATAGTTATTCAAAATGGCCGATTCAAAATGGCGTCTTTTTTGATCAAATTTACGATTATATAAGCAAAAATCAGTTTTAAAAAAACTAATTGTCCAAAGATAAATATAATTTTTATTAGGATATTTAAAGAAGTAAATATTTTATAAAAAATAAAACAATTGGAACCACTTTTCAAAACTGCGGACTTAAAAAGATGCAAATTTTGTTAAATACGCCTTCTCTGATCGGACCACCCTGCGACCAAAATTCATAGCTTTTTAAAACAGATGCATCATACTGGTGCAATTTGTTGTTTCTTTGCGTTTTTGTGAATGAAAGCCATGAATAAAAGCCATTGAAAATTTTTGTTATAATCATATTAATTTTGAATGACAGTGCTTCTACAATCATTTTAAAATTAACAGTTAGTTTTTAAAAGTAATAGTACTTGTTAGTAATTAGTTTTCCCGTTCGATGCTAAAAAATTTCAGAATAAACGCTCCATTTTGAAGACGCCATTTTGAAAAATTCTAAAACGCCACGTTTCATTGCAAAGAGAAAATCATAACAAAATTTTGAGCCATCACACGTTTTTTTAAACCTCTCCAAATTTTGGTCGCAGCGGTAGTCCGGTGAAAGAAGTCAAATTTTACAAATTTGATCAAAAAAAGACGCCATTTTGAATCGGCCATTTTGAATAACTATCGTAGTTATTTGAAAAATCGATGTTTCAACTATTTGAAACTTATAATATAATATTTATGCTGAAGAATTGTAAAATAAGCACTTTTGCCTGAAAAAACGCAAATTTGGTGAAATTGGCGCCATTTAGAAGCCGCCATGTTGAAAATTTTTGTACTTATCATATTAATTTTTAAAGACAGTGCTTCTGCAATCATTTAAAATTAACAATCAATTTTTAAAAGTAATAGTACTTGTTAGTAATTAGTTTCCCCGTTCGATGCTAAAAAATTTCAGAATAAACGCTCCATATTGAAGGCGCCATTTTGAAAAATTCTAAAACGCCACGTTTCATTGCAAAGAGAAAACTATAACAAAAATTTTGAGCCATCACACGTTTTTTTAAACCTCTCCAAATTTTGGTCGCAGCGGTAGTACGGTGAAAGAAGTCAAATTTTACAAAATTTGATCAAAAAAAAGACGCCATTTTGATTAACTATCGTAATTATTTGAGAAATCGATGTTTCAACTATTTGAATCATATAATATAATATTTATGCTGTAGAATTGTAAAATAAGCACTTTTGCCTGAAAAAACGCAAATTTGGTGAAATTGGCGCCATTTAGTAGCCGCCATGTTAAAAATTTTTGTACTAATCATATTAATTTTTAAAGACAGTGCTTCTGCAATCATTTTAAAATAACAATCAATATTTTAAAAGTAATAGTACTTGCTAGTAATTAGTTTCCCCGTTCGATGCTAAAAATTTTCGGAAAAAACGCTCCATTTTGAAGGCGCCATTTTGAAAAATTTTAAAACGCCCCGTATTATTGCAAAGAGAAAATTATAACCAAAATTTTGAGCCATCACACGTTTTTTTAAACCTCTCCAAATTTTGGTCGCAGCGGTGGCCCGTTTGACGTGGATCGTCCCATATATATTTTAAATGACAAAATATGTTTTTTTTTTAAATTTTACAATGGAGTCCAATTTACATATGTTTTTATGCATCACGTGAACAAAATGGTAGTAAAACAAAAATATGATAACAAAGATATGCTGATTCTATATACGAAGCTAAACAGAAATTATTATAATACTGGACATAAATTCGTGGCTATATATTCCATAAATTTCGTAATAGTGGTGAATTTAATGCACAAGAAGCGAAGCGAAAAACAAATTTAATCGAAGGAAACGAAGCTCAAAATGCAGCAAAACGCAGTCGTTTATTTGTTTAAGTTTCATATGGTGGGCTATTAATGCGATTTATGCGATATGCTAACAATTTACATGGATCTGAAGTTGATCATTAGATATACATACTTATTATTGTAAGCTGAATGATTTAATTTATATAATTTTTGTGTCTTTTTTTGTTTTCATTGCAATTGGAATATTTTTATTTTTTGCATTTGCATTTGAATTGATCTACGTTGTATTAAATTTGTTTTCCAAATAAGAAACCGGGATTCGTATGAAGTGAATCCGGTATTTCCGTCAATTCTGTTACTAATATTTAAATTTTTTTATAAAAGTTCATGCTTAAGACAATTGGCGCCGAAATAGGAACGACCGTTTCTTGCGGCTTGGTGATTTAGGGAAATTTTCAGGTTTTGTGTTTTTGATTTATTTTCATAATTTTTTTGTGAGAATTTGAAATATTTTTCGATTAAATCTTAAAGTTTTTGTCTAATAACATGTTTTTATTATAATTTTTTCTTTGATCAGTCATCTATGGGGCTTCACCCTTTAATAATTATAGATGGCCATAGGTCGCCTATGTCTTTCCTGATACGCAATCGAGCCACCGATTTGTTCTCATTTTCACTTCGAAAAATTGTCAATCTTTATATTTTCTGGTTAGGGCTTCAGCCTATTACATATAAAATACATTCTTCTTACTTTGCTTTAAACTGAAATAGTAACTATGACCATTGGAGCTTAGAGATTTAAATTCTGGCACTCGGGAGCTTTCTTTAAGAATGGCACTAGTTTTAGATGAATAGTAATTTATTTCTAGTAAGAAGCCAAACGATCAAATTCTACTGAACAAATGCTTCCACACCTTAAAAGGTGGACCAATGCCTGGTCTGGATCTAACGACCAAATTCTCCAAACCAGATATAGCTCCTCTATACATAAATACATATATAAATTGTTCTCCATTGCAAAATGAAAAAAAAACATATTTTTCTTAATCAAGGTATATATGTAAAATTTCTTTATTTAAAGTAATTAATTTAATTAAAGTAATACACTTGTGGCGCTATAACACTACTCATCATAATATAACTGTTTGTTAAATCAAAACAGAATGTGCAACGATTTTGATTAAAATTTACATAATGTGGCGATAGGACATTTGATCGATTATTTATAGCTATATTTTCTGTTAGATAATCTGTTTCTTTTAATTTATACTACTATCGCACACAAGTTTAAAATTTCCGTATATCATCACTATATAAAATGCTAGTCATAACATTTCCATATATCATCTCAACAAACAATTCTAGTCAAACGAGAAAATATGCTCCTTTACAACTACAGACAACCATTTTACTTTTTACAAATTTGAATAACCATTTTATATCTATATATAATATTATGAAAAAAGCTTTAAATAACAAAATTTTTGTTATATGTATATGTAGATAGAAGCATGTATTACTGCTTGTGTGACGCAACAAAGCAATAAACTTAGAAAATGTTAAAAAGTCATTGAGTGACCTGTAGCGCACATAAATGTTTTTTGTTTCCTGACATGGATTATTTTAATTTAATGAACTGAAATAAGGCAGGCACCGAAATAAAATAGTAAATAGTTTAGAAAATTTCTTTAGATATGAATATTCTTATTTTAGAGTAAAACTCGAAATAAGCTCGTCGTTACAAGCTGTTAACTTCCAGATGAGGTTGTCGTAACTTTAATTTTTTTTCATTGTATAAGAAACAACATATTGCGACAGCATAGCACACACTTTAAAGTACACTTAACATATATACTATATACTTTGGCTGTACTGGAGGATTTAATTTTTTGTAGTTGTCAGTTCTCTCCTCAAAAATATAACCCCAACTTTTGTACTGATAAACATTGTAGATAAAATTAAAGAGTTTTAGTGACTTTGATATAAGTTTTGTTGTAGATTTCTAAGGAAAGGAAAACTTCAATCTTAAAGGCCGCGGCCGCATGAGATAATTTTCAAAATTTTTTCTCCACGTTTTGTTTTTACATTTCTCGACGTTTTGAGTCATAACATGTCTAAGTAAGCAAAAAAACTAATTTTGTCTGTCAACCAGACGGCCGGACACTGAACGAAATCTACAGGATCGATATCAAAAAGTTTTCCAAAAAATATTTACTTGATCCAAAGAGCGGAAATTACGCTGGACTTCGCTTGATCACTTAACTGCATGTTTATAAAAAAATTATGCTTAAAAAAATAATACATACTTTTTTACTTAAAAATCACTTAGTGAAATAATTCTATTGTGAAAAGTGAAATATTTTAAGCCGTGTGGTTTGAGAGGACCCGTGTGAGAGTGAGTAAATCAAATTTTTTACTCAGTTAAAAGAAAAGAAAAAAAAACTTTGAGTTTTTTCATATGATTTATTGATAATATTTTTATGATTATAAGCTTTAAGAATAAACAACTATCGTTTAACTTTTATTGCATCATATGTTTAATTTATGACAACCCATAACATTTTTCTTATAGTTAAATTAAAATAATCACTTCATAAATGCTTAAATCTTATATTAAAAAATTATAGAAATAAAAAAGAACTATAACAGACGGAACGATTTTACTTTGCAAATAATAAAAAATTAAACTAAATAAAATTGAAATGTCGTCTTTTTCGTTTAAATTTTCCTCAATTTATGCAAAGAAAAAAAAATTACGTCAAATAGGGGTTGAACGAATAGTGAAGGTATGACAAAGACATTTTATTTTTCAATTAAAGAAAATTGTTGTATTGCACTTGTTCCAAAAAAAATTATATGACTTTTGTATGATTATTATTTTCAAATTAAATAGTGATTTCAATTAGATTTAAATTAAATCCAACTCATTGAATAAATTTTAAATCGATAAAATAATCTATTTCGATTTGACCATATAAATTAATATATGATCTGGAGGTGGCCATATTTCTGGGTTGACACAATCAAAATTTGATCATTACTTTGATTCAATATAAGACCTTGAGGTTAATGCACATTCCGTAAGTAATAATTGGCGCCATATGGTTAATCAAGTCTTTGAGCCAAATTTGTTGCTAGTTGTTTAATTACTGCTAGGAATACATTACAAACAGCAAACCTTACATTTTGTGAACGATTTTTTTTAGAAATATTCAAAAGTTTTCAGTTTTCTCAAGCTTCTACAATCCTTTTACCATGATCTTATTCCATAAAATAGAGTAAACTAATTTCCTTTTTTTTGAATTCCTGATAGTTTTGCATTCGAAATTGTGCTACTTTATCTTTTAACATAATAAAACAACAAAAAGCAAAATGAAAAACTCATCAATATTTGGTTTTCCTCTCAATATACTCGTATATTAATTTTGAATTCTTCAACTCGCATTGTCTCGAGGGAGTCCTTCCTAGAATGGCCAGTAAATTGAAAGATATAAAATAATTTCGTTGTGAATACTCTTCGACATTGAAACGTATATAAGAAAATAAAAGATGTAATAAAAATATAAAGAAATAAAATTATATAATAAAAGAATGAAGAAAATGTATGTGTATCGTCGAGTGAGTGGTACATAGGTAGTCTTACAAATAGTCATAAAACTAGAAAAAAGGATAAAAAAGTAAAGAAAATAGGAAAAAGGATTATTTTTAGAATTAGGTAGAGAATTTATATAAAAACCGGTAAGTAGATGAAGAGATTCTATCTCTGAAAGATAAAATCAAAAGCATCATGAAAAAAATAAAAGGAAAATAATTTAAACTATAGAACTCCAAAAAAAAGTTTTTTTTTTCTATTTCGTAAAAGAACATAAAACTCATTACAAATCTCATGATGAATCCATTGAATGTTTTTTGTGTTTTATTTTTTGTTGTTTGTTCCCCATTCATTTATTTTTTTATACTCTAATCCAATTCAAATGGGTATTTGAATACAATTGGAAAGGTCCAATTTCTATTCATATTTAAATTTTAAGGGTGTCTTCAATCAAATTTGGTTTTTTAAGTATTTTATATGTACGTTTTTTTTCCTGTTTACAGTTTTTAACGAAATCTGAACAAATTCGGTTTATATTAAGGATTGTTAGATGTCGGATTAGTTCGAAAAAAAATGTGGTATGCTTTGTTAAAAAATGGGTTATTGCTAAGGTGAAGAGATATAAATACTTAGAAACCACTTTATTTGTTGGTTGTTTTTGTTTGTTTAAATTCGATCAATAAGCTTCTTTAATGATGTTCCCAGAAACCCCAATATTTTATTTAATGAAAGTAAATAAATATTTTTTTCAGTAAATTGACATTTTTGGATTTTAGTTTTTCAATAACTTAAACAACTAATGATATAGTACTGGTTTACGACACTCCCAATGACCGGATGTGATTTTCAATACGCTCTTTTTCAATCAAATTGCTTTCTTACAAGTTTTTTCTTGCATATTGTTAACGCCAAAGCAACACAATAACCAACATTACATTTTTTCGTAGCTCTAAACATACGCAATGAAGCTCAACTACACACTAATCTGAATCGCTATACGCTTTATTTAATGAAAAAAGACGACTCATAAATTTGCATTAGTTTTACGTAATGTTTATAAAATCAGACATTTAATTATCAAAACAAAGGCAACGTAAATACAAAAACAGTAATTCCCAAACTGTAACTGAAAACAGTTAACAACAATGATTTAGAAAGTGGCTAGCCTTACTACGATCCATCTATGAGCGAATTGATTACCAAGTTTATGCAGTTTTTAATGCAGAGTAAAGGATAAAGCAGTATTTGTTGTCACTTCAATTTAAATAATAAGGGAAATGCGACAACTAATGTGGTTAGTATAGGCTATTTAAACAGATGGATCTGTGTGGATCTTGCTTCTTTCGTCATCATCACTTTTCAAGGCGATAAGGCTATAGATTGTTTCATCAGCATGTGTGTATTTTGATACTGGATGTCTTCTGAAGCTGAATTTTTTAATAAAGGTTATTTAATTATTGAAACATCAAAGAACTTTGCTGAACAAACGGCGGTAAGACTTTTATATTATTTTAAGTGGTAGGGGGAAGTGGGGATAGTATAAACATGGGGCAACTGTAAAAAGTTTTAATTTCCCTCACAAAACATCAATCAAAAAATTCGACAAAAATATCACAGATGTCGCTTCGATCGACTACACACACCAGGAGAATTTGACAGCTCAAGTCAGTCGTGTTCAAAAGTTATTGGTGAATAGGTGTTTCGGCAATCCAAAAGTAAATTTTTTTTTTTTGTAAAACTCGAATAACTTTTTTTACCATCATATGTTTAAAAATATTCCAACATGTTTTGATAGCTGAAATATTCAAGAAACATAATATTTCTTTGTTTTAGCCAAATTTTAGATCTTGGAATATTTTTTCAAAACATAACCCTAAAATCGCCACGTGGGGCACATATAAACAAAAAAAATTTTGATAGTATAAACGCGTTTATATGTGAAGCATGGTATGGTTATATGGTATACGTGTGGTTTCCCGTTTCACTTTTGATATTGATTTGCAAAACCTAAACATACGATGAGATTGAATTTTTGCTTTTTTCTTTATAATTTTCTACCTGAATTTATTGAGGTTTTACAACAATCGAAAAATATTGTTTTTTTTTTTAAAGAAATATATATGTTATATGCTTATATATATTGTTTGAAGCACAATAAATAATAAAAAATTTTAAAAAAGGTACTTTATGAATTTTATTGTGGTGTTTTTTGGGTGTTTATATGTGCCCCATACAAAAATGCTCATTGTTTATAAGTGCCCCACCAGTGGGGATACTTTAAACGAGAAACATAAATTTTTTGAAATTCAAAATTTTATACTTAATTACGTAATTAAAAAAAATAGTTTTTTGTAGTAAAGATATGAAATTTTACAATGAAACAGTTTTTAAGTAAAAATGTTTTATGGTTTTAAAGTTATTGAGCTTTAAGTAAAAACTGTTTATACCATCCCCACTTCCCCCTACGTGAAAAGTTAAACTCGGTGCTTCAAAATGAATTGTGTTACATCCAGTCTCAAAATATGATGTTAAACACAATAAACATGTTCAGTCTTCAATGAATTGTGTTAAATCCAGTCTTCAAATATGATGTTTACTATTATCAGTCTTCAGTCTTCAAGTATCTGTGTTGAATCCATTCTTCAAAAATGCACAGATAAAAATCTAGGTTTTTTTTATGCCTAATAAGTTATATTCCATGCTTAAATTACGTTAATTCTCAACCGTGAATAAGCCAGGTGTATTATATACTTATAAGGTATACTTTTTCAAAAAATCACTAAGAAGCTTATTATGAATATTATTCATAGAATTTTATGAGTATCGGGTACGTAGTATGACCAATTAGGAACAACGAAATAACTTTGTTGTAAAAATTTTATATACTTACTAGGGAACAAAATATAACTATTTTTAATAAAATAATATGCCTATAATTCATAAATTTATGGCGCTTAGTAATAAATAAATTACGAACTAGGCATTTACATTCCTAGCATTTGAATTTTGATGAAGTGTCGAGATATCGAAAGCCTCATTCATAGTCATGATTTGCCATACTCGTATATTATATTATAATCATATATGTACCTACTAAGCTTATGTTCATATTACATATTTTTATATTTATCTATCATATTGAAATTTCACAAAGTTTGTATATATACAACTCACCTAACACAAAAATTTTTTAGTGAATTATAAAAAATATTTTTTTTTGTTTATTAATTTTTTAATTATATTTACTGTCGAAAAACTAATATTAAAATTTCGCACTAATAAAGAATACTCCATGCCTACAAAACATATAAAATAACTAGAAAATAAAAATTATTATTTGGTGAGAATATATTTTATACCTTGCTATTCATAAAATTTCATACTTCCTAGTTCTGTTACATGCACATTTTTAAATATAAACTGATTATCAGGCATGAAAAATTATAATTTTGTTATTCATTGTTTATGAATAGTAATCATTGTTTTGTTTTTTTCAAAACTTTATGCCAACGCAGAGGCGTAGCTAGGGGGGGGGGGGGGGGCGGTCCGCCCGGGTGTCACCCGTTTTGGGGTGACACCCGAACGTAAAAAACTTAAACAAACCATCACAATGTTTTCAACGATAAATCACTTCGAAACCGTTTTGGGGTGACACCCGAACGTAAACAACTTAAACAAACCATCACAATGTTTTCAATGATAAATCACTTCGAAACCGTTTTGGGGTGACACCCGAACGTAAAAAACTTAAACAAACCATCACAATGTTTTCAACGATAAATCACTTCGAAACCGTTTTGGGGTGACACCCGAACGTAAACAACTTAAACAAACCATCACAATGTTTTCAATGATAAATCACTTCGAAACCGTTTTGGGGTGACACCCGAACGTAAAAAACTTAAACAAACCATCACAATGTTTTCAACGATAAATCACTTCGAAACCGTTTTGGGGTGACACCCGAACGTAAACAACTTAAACAAACCATCACAATGTTTTCAATGATAAATCACTTCGAAACCGTTTTGGGGTGACACCCGAACGTAAAAAACTTAAACAAACCATCAAAATGTTTTCAACGATAAATCACTTCGAAACCGTTTTGGGGTGACACCCGAACGTAAACAACTTAAACAAACCATCACAATGTTTTCAATGATAAATCACTTCGAAACCGTTTTGGGGTGACACCCGAACATGAAAAACATAAACAAACCATCACAATGTTTTCAACGATAAATCACTTCGAAACCGTTTTGGGGTGACACCCGAACGTAAACAACTTAAACAAACCATCACAATGTTTTCAACGATAAATCACTTCGAAACCGTTTTGGGGTGACACCCGAACGTAAACAACTTAAACAAACCATCACAATGTTTTCAATGATAAATCACTTCGAAACCGTTTTGGGGTGACACCCGAACGTAAAAAACTTAAACAAACCATCACAATGTTTTCAACGATAAATCACTTCGAAACCGTTTTGGGGTGACACCCGAACGTAAACAACTTAAACAAACCATCACAATGTTTTCAATGATAAATCACTTCGAAACCGTTTTGGGGTGACACCCGAACGTAAACAACTTAAACAAACCATCACAATGTTTTCAACGATAAATCACTTAGAAACCATTTTAACCAGGTTATCCATATAATTTTAATTTATAAATTGTGATAACTTATAAATGTGTCCTATATATGTGTTATTGGTTCAAAAAGAATCTATTCTACTTTTTAAAATTTTTGAGTTATCACGTGAAATAAAATTTTAACAATATTAATCGAATCAACATGTTGAGCATTGAAACCCATCACCACAATTACTCAATAGCTTTGAATATTCCTATAGATACCATATTGACCGTTTTTTACGATATATTATTTAGTATGCAAGCATGATTATTTAATGACCAGGTCTGAAAACACATATGCTGAATAATGTATAGGAAAAGTGGTTTACGTTGATAATGTGGCTCCCTTTGTCGGTAGGGTGGCACCCTTGAGTTGTCTCTTTTCCAAAATGATTTCTTAAATATCCGCTTAACCTTACTACCTAATATATGTTTTACATTTCAAACAAATTAATTGCAAACACCTAAGGAAACTAACAAACAATCAAATTACCGTGTTTGTAAATGATCTCAAAATAATTTTTTTTCCTTTATCTTGAAACTCAAAGAATAAATTGAAATAGATCGTTTTTCAATGGACACAAAAATAATTGCTGTGGAATAAAATGGCAGTTATCCAATTACTGCAGTTTCGCAAATTTGTATAGGTAGATACATACTCATACTGTTTGTTTTCAGTTTTATATATTTATATATTTGATTTGATGATGAAAGTTTATCATTTAAAAGTACATTTTGTTGGGTTTTAAATACCTTGGAAATTTCAAACTCATCAAGTGATTCTTTTAAAGATCCTTGGCTACATAAATGTAAAGCCTTCAATTTTTTTTTAAAAGTGGTGTAGCTATTGTTATTAACTATGTAAATGGTTTGCAAAAATAAACTTTAAATTTTGTTTATTTTTCTTCTTAGGCAGGTATTCCTTAAATCAGTCTTTAAAACATTTTCCGGTTTTCCCGATGTAAAATTTTTCACAAAAATCACATTCAATTTTGTAAATTATTGAGCATGATTCTAATTGGATATTTAATTTTGGTTTCAATTCTTTATATAAAATATCTTTAAGGATTTCATACTTATATTTTTTTAAATAGTTCCTTATAATATTAGGCTATGATTTGTATATTCCATTTTATCAAATATTATTTAATATAAGTTGTTACAAGGAAATTTAAATAAATTAATTTTCTTGGCGGTGTATTTAGTCGTTAACACAGTGTACTTATTATGAACTATGTACCTATTATGTATCCTACAAATATATTTAGAATTAATGCTTTGCTGATACCTATACTATAATTAAAAATATTTTTTTAAATTTCGTTTAGCAAATATCCCAAAAAATAAATATGCCACGAGGAGTTCATAATTTTTAAAGAAAAAGTTGGTTCCAGCAGAGAAAGACCAAATCTATAAATACGTTACAAAACACGATGATATCCAAGGTTCATCAAAAGAAACTGATTATCACGTTGATGCAACGAATGTTTCAGAGAATATTGGCTCATCTTCGGAAAGTAACAGCAACAATACAGAATTAATAATGGTAACTAGGGTTTCTCAAACGGGATCCCGGGATCCCGTTTTCCCGGGATCCCGGGGGTAAATTTTCATCCCGTTTTCCCGGGATTTCATCCCGGAATCCCGGGTATCCCGCTAATTTTTATTATTATATTTTTTTACTTTCTTCAAAGAAATTAAACATTTTCTCACTTGAAATCGAGTAGTTTTTAATTCGTTTCCCCTCTGTAGTAATTAATTTCGTTCAAAATTAGGAAAATGTTTTTTTGACACATATGGTGTCATGATTTTTTGTATGGTTTTTTTTGACACATATGAACACAACAAATTAAAACCAATAAAACTTAAAATAAGTAGATTTTTCTGAGAAATCTACCTAAAACTTCCGCATCATTTCTCTTAATTTATGTTTAATGGTTCTCTTATGAAGGCGATTAATAGAGGAACGAGACATGTTTACAATGTGATTTGCCATGTCGTCTGGATTTATTTCATTGTTAGCACGAGTAACTGAGTTTGAGCCATCCAGCTTCCGAAGAAGATTCAAAGCTGCCCAACTAGAATGGGAAAAATCAATGTTTTCAACAGCGTTAATCCACTTTTGTTTCCTCGCGGTGTCCAGTGAGTATATTAAGTCATCAACCACGTCTGCCTCACCACTACTAAGGTGCTTCTCAAATAATAAATATATCGCGCTCTCTACTCCAACCAGGAATGTATTCTTCACCGGAAGTCTCTTGGGATGCATTTCTTTGCAGTTAAAATGATGGTTCCTACGAACCTACCGTACTTTTTAGGAATGGGTTGAATCTAGTGAATCACTGCATCTAACTCCGACCCATATTTAGCCCAGCCAGTTTCGTTAAAATTGTATCTAGCTTGAGGAGTAGAGTTTACGTGTGGAATCTGGATACCTACCTCAAAAATTACTGAACGATGTTGAGAGCGTGGCAAACCTGGTAGGACAGCCCTAGATATTGCCATAGGGTTACGTTGTTCGTTTTGTCTGTTCTTGGCCATGTAGCAGATCTAAAGGTTTTCATGTCTTTCGTATCATATACCAGGAACATGCTGTCGATTGGTCCCGTCAGTTAGTTGTATGTCATTGGGATTGTTATTTGAGTAGGACCACTGATTTTGATGGCAATTAACACCAACCTATATTGCTGGGTGGTGAAATAATGGTAGAGTATCAGCTGGCCACGCTGTATTTAGGGCCATGTTTACGTCAACAATCTTCGTGATCGATATATCAACAACAATAAGATGTATATCGTTGTCCGTCTGGTGTAAGTAAATGGATGCAGTTCATGATTTCCGACATAATATACGTGCCAGATCCATACGTTTGATGGTAAATAACACTAATTAGTTTATAACCAACAATTTTTCCTCTAAAGGTAAGTTGATCTTCAAAATTACAACGTTGATATCGAAATAATAACTTTAATACTCTTTCTAAACGTTCAGTTTTTGACTTGCTAATGCTTTCAATGTTCAATTGCAAAAGACGGACTGAGGGTCCAATATTTTTTGTCTTATGGTGCTGAGAAGTACCGTTGTTATTGTTATTTTGGTTTGATTTTATCACAGAACATGTATTATATGACGTTAAAAACATTACAAAAGAATTGGTAATTTTTGAAGCAACTAAGCAGAGTACAAATAATTTAGATTATACAATTCACTAATGACTATCACACCGACATCAATTGAATCGGAAAGAGCTTTTTCTGCGGCAGGACGTTTCGTCACGAAAACCTAGTTTTTTGAAAAAGTATTTAAAAATTAGTATTATGAATTTATTTTTGTTTTGTTTTTATGTATTATTTTATATTTAATTTTTGAAATTTTTCTAATTAAAAATAATGGAAATTTAAAAATCAATAGCACATTTTTGTGCTGTTTTAATTTTACTCATCTTTCTACCACCTAATTAGAAAAATCTAGCTTTCAGCATTTCCCGGGATTTCCCGGGATCCCGGGAATTTAACATTTTTTGTCCCGGCTTCCCGGGATTTGAATTTCTACGGGAAATGAGAAACCCTAATGGTAACCCATGATGACGAATTAGAAAGGAATAATGAAAATGACAGTGATAATGCCGCTAATGCTTCTACTATCGAAGACAGTATTTGCATGGGTGAATCACTTCAGGACTTAAGAGATGTATCACATTGGAATATACTCGTCTCTGGTAATGTTCGCAATGAAATCATCAAAAAAGAAAGTGAACATTTTCAAAATAGAGAAGGGTCGTTTGTTACTGTATCTAGACACGGGTTAGACATAAAAGGTGATGTTCGACATCTTTCTAAAGAATGGTTTTATAAAATGATGAATAATGGTGAAAAAATTCTACGGCCATGGATTGTTTATTCTCCTGTAAATAATAACTTGCGTCCTGTATTGCTTCTGTTGTCGTGTATTTGCTGTCACCAATAATAATAATACAAAATCAACATTTACTACTGGATATCAGAAGAGGTGGAAACTAAATCCCAAAGTGGCCGAGCATGAAACTTCAAATGAACATCTGGAGAATTTTGAAAAGTGGAAAACTTTGGAAATGAGGTTAAAAATTCATAAAACGATACGAGACGCAGCCTTGCAATTAATATACAATAAAAAACAGAAGTGGAAACATCTTTTATCAAGATTATTGGACATAACTTTGTTTTTATCTAAACAAAACCCAGCATTTCATGGAAATGATGAAGGACAAAGTTCTTCAAATAAAGGCAATTTCTTAGAACTAACCAAACTATTGTCCAATTATGATGTGGTGTTAAAAGAACACATTTTGAATTAGGAGCATGGTAAATCACCAAAAGTATCATATTTGTCACCAGATATACAAAATGAGTTCATAAATGTTTTAGCGATCCACGTAAAGTTTAAGCTTGTCAACGAAATTAAATCGGTTAAATATTTTGGAATTATGTTTGATAGCACACCTGACATTTCACATATTGATCAAATGTCAGAAGTGATTCGTTATGTGAAAATTGATGGTAGTAAAGTGGAAATCAAGGAAGTATTCCTTGGATTTTTTCCTTTACGTGGAAAAAAGCCGCTGATTTAAGCGATGAAATTCTTACACTGAAAAAAAAATTGAAGTAATGATAACCTCATCTCGAAGATGGCAGTTTATTATTCATGCAAAGAAAAGATATTTACAAACAATTTCACCGTGATTGGGACTCACTGGGACAGTACTCAGTAACATTTTCCTGATAACAGAATGAGGTGTAATTAAAATATAAAGTGCTATCCAATATAACAGTAGTTGAATAAAGTTAATAACTATTTCCATGAAAACATATTTCTTTGGCCTTATATCATGAATTTTTCATTTTAAAATTTAAGTATTTGAGATAAATTGAACTATATTTTATTTCCACATAAATATTTCATCTGATTGTCTCAACTGCATCGGCTTATCATTGTACGGTTGTTGAATCAATCTCGTATTTCGATTCGCCATATCTGCCCGCACGGTGAGGTTGAGACAACCGCATTTCGATTGGAAATAGGACATGTTTTTTTCAGTGTAAAAATCTTGAAAATGATGGTATAGATGTTATGAATTGTCGCTCCCAAAGGTTATGATAATGCAGCTGTTATGAGTAGTATACATGGAGAAGTGCAAGCTATTGTTAAAGCAAAAAATAACAAAGCAATTTTTGTGGGCTGCAAAGATCATTCAATTAGTTTATACGGCCAAAACTAGTCAGTGGAAGCCATTTTTACATGTTTTTCTGCTTCGACTAGCCGCTGGGTACTTGCTAAACACAACAAAGCAACTGTTAAAATACTCTTAACAGCGCATTGGAGTGCTCATTATGCTGCAGTAAAAGTATTGGCCGAAAACTTTGATGGGATTGTGGCTGAAATTGAGAAGTTAAGTGATCAACAAGAAAATGTAGACACTAGAGGCGCTGCACAGAACCTTAACAATGCAGCATGTGATTTTTCGTTTCTTTGCTATCTTTTGTTTTGGAATGATATTCTAAGAGAAATAATATCTGTGCTCAGATTGGATTGCAAAGCACGGGCTTGAATATTGATCAATTAGCTACAAAAGTAGAGTCAATTCATAACGAAGTCTCATTGTAGAAGAGGCAATAGATCTTGCTGCGAAAAAATCGGAGGACTATGACATTCCAATGGAAAGCCGAATTCGTCATAAAAACGCAAAAAACGAACGGGTGGTGAGTTTGCACCTGATGTTGGACTGACACTGAGAGCTCAACTTAAAAAGGACATGTTGGAATGTCTTGACCGATCCAGTGTTGAACTCCGAACTAGACTGAAGTCAGTTCAAGATTTAGCTTCATTGTTCGAGGTTGTGCAGACAAACACTTAGCTTTTGGCGAACAGTGAAGAGTTAAAATTATCGGTATCAAAATTTACTGATTTTTATGATGCGGTATTGGCAACAGAACTCCTCATAGAGATACAAAGGGTGAGGGGGCATTTAAAAGCGGTCAATGTTACAGTTTCTAACTGGGTGTACCTAGACTTTTTGAAATTCATCGTAGAATGGGATTTTTTAGAATTTCTTCCGAATCTTACGGTCGCACTAAAGTTATTTATGACTATTTGCGTATTAGTGGCTTCGTGTGAGAGGAGTTTCAGCAAATTAAAATTAGTTAAAAATTACTGGCGGGCTTATAATAATAATGCTCATTTGTATTAATTTAAAAAAATTATAAATTACGTTTATCGGCTTTTTATTATTATTGACAGTTTTTATTTTTGGGGTGACACCACAATATCCGCCCCGGGTGCCACCCATGCTAGCTACGCCACTGTGCCAACGTTTTATATTCCACGACTAAATATTCATAAAAATTGATGCCTTAAAGTCATGAATATTACAATAATATTTTAAAAAGTGGTTATCGGGAATAAACATTTATAATTATGTTATACAAAACTTATGACCTGCAATCATAGCTTTATTTTTATCCGTGTGATCTTAACAATACAATGTCTTCAATCTTCAATAATTTATGTTAAATCCAGCCGTCAAATATACAGTCCACTTCCATGATATTTTTGCTATGTAATAAATGAAATATAATATGAAGTTTTGTTTTCAAGTTCAAAGATTTAATATTGGTCGACGTATCGAATTTATAGTAATAATCATTATCACATATGGAAGAACCCATTCCATTTTTACGTCCAAGAAGTGTTGTAGGTTAAACAGCACTCTATACTTTAATTGTCTCCAATGTACTTTCAATATTATAATATGACTTTATGAAAATCTATTCCACGCCATCACTAACCCTGCTGAATTTGTCTCTCGGACTGTTAGAGAAACATCAATGGTTGAGCAATTGATTTTAATTCGGAAGGTTTCTAGCGGTCTGGGAGGACTTTCTCGGGAAATTGTAATGGGAGGTCTGGTAGACCGTGAAGGTCTGCCCCAATTGGTCTTGCACGCAAACCACATTTCACCCGCTGCTAGCTCAGGCTGGCGTAAATTCCACAACCAACCTCACTAACAAGAAATTTAAAATAAAATCAAAAAAACAATCGCGTGCCTAAATCACCACCCAGTTTCTCAACAGTGATCAGCCACCATGTCACAACTCTCCCTAAATTTAAATTACGTTATCACATCATAATTTAAAAAAAATATGTATACACCAAAAAAAAATCATATAATAAAAGTAAACTTCCTGACTGTGTAATCCCTCGCGGACGGTCTACTACTCTTTGAAAAAATTATAAGTCAAAAATTGTACATAGTTCTTAGAGACTTAATCCACCCTAATCAACATGGATTTGATTCGGGTAAATCAACAATTTTTAATTTGGTACAATATACTTCTTTCATTAGACGTCAATTTGCATCTGGTCTCCAAGTTGATGCTAATTACACAGACTTTTCTAAGGCCTTTGATAAGGTAGATCATGCTTTATTAATTTGTAAGCTTAAAAAATATGGAATTAGGGGCAAAGTCTTGCAGTGGATAGAATCTTATTTGACAAATAGACATCAGGTCGTAAAATTTCAAGGTAAACATTCACGGGCAATCAAGGTTACATCCTCTGTACCTCAAGGCAGTCATTTGGGTCCTTTCTTATTTTTACTGTTCATTAACGATCTCAGATTATTATTCCGAGATTGTGAATTTTCTTTATATGCTGACGACTTGAAAATATATAAAGTCATTAGGTCAATGTCCGATGCCTATACACTGCAACACAATCTCTCAACTTTATACAACTGATGTCTACTAAATGGAATGCATTTGAACATTGAAAAATGTATGACAATTACATTCGCCAGAAGCAGCCATAAAATAAAATATACATATAATGTAAATGGATCTAATCTATCAAGGGTTAATATTATTAGGGATTTGGGTGTTATGTTAGATAGTTCCTTGACATACAAACAGCATATCAACCAAATCTGCACAAGTGGGCATGCTATTCTCGGCTTTATTAAACGTAGAGCAAAAGAATTCAACGACATCACCTTGACAAAAACTTTGTACTGTTCATTAGTTCAATCAAAAATGGAATATGCTAGTATAATTTGGTCGCCTTATACCGAGTTATTCGCAAGCTCTATTGAATCGGTACAAAAAGAATTCTTACTCTTTGCATTAAAACCTCTCGGTTTTACTGGATACAGACTGCCTAAATATGAAGAAAGACTCTTACTGCTGAATATGGTCTCACTAAAATCAAGACGTGAGCTTGCTTCTGCTTTATTTGGTTTCGACCTAGTCAGAGGTAATATAAGGTGTCCTGAATTGTGTGAAATGATGGTTCCTAATTGTCATACTTATAATACAAGACACAGGAGGCCTCTTATTGAAGAACTTCATAGACATGATTATTCTTTTTATAACCCACTTAACGAATGTATCAGAAATTTTAATAAGTATAGTGCTTTTTATGACTCTAATATGAGTAGGGATCAATTCAAGAATAAAATTCTAGCTAAATTTAAAACTTTGAATTCCTCATAATTTAAATATAAATAATATTATATGGTATCAATACAATCATGTAGTAGTATTATTTAGTATTATAATTTAGTTTAGAAATTAAGATAAATTTAAGTTTAATTAACATATGTACTGTCTTTATTTGACTGAATAAACTATTATTATTATTATTATTACTATTCATTTTCTGCATTTTCTAGCCAAATTAACGAACAACAAAACAACAATCTCACAACCCAACCTTTTTCGTTATCACGAACAATATCTAATGGTCGGTTCTGATATTAACTGGCTTTCTGTTTAACTTTCTAGATTAAAACCCAATCGAAGTTCAGGTGCACTTAATTACAATGTTGAAAATTTTCTTAATTCAATTTCTAGGTTTTCGTTTTAACAATTTTCTTTAGCACAATTCAAACTGTGTTTCGGTGAAAATAGAAGGATGACCAGACGACATAAGTGGTCTAACTATGGATCAGAATACCAACGGCTAGCATTTTCCCTCCTGCTGTTCCGTAGCAAGCCAAAAACACCACCGGAACACCATGTGTGGAGAATAAAGAGGTTGGTTTTAAGGATAGAGACGCTCAGTCACTGTAGCCCAAACGACATGCGATTCATTTCCCTGTCATCATCCACAAGTCTAAGCTCTTTCTATCCTCCAACAGGTTACGCTCTAACGAATAGAATTCTCGAAGACATTGGCAGTTAGACTAAGTGAGCGTAACACTTGGTGGTCATGACCTCATTGAGAACCCGTGAACGTGGTGAAACAACCATGTTGGGATAACCTCCATGGTACACCACCAGGAGTCAACAGGATCCAGGCTATATCACTTCGCCACTCACGATCCTCTCGCAGCAGCTAATGCGCACCCAAGCTAGTTCGTAGCGAGATCGTAAGCCCCATTAGGAATACGTCGAAGGACCTTTTCTACCCTTGCGGTTATAAAATAAACATAAAAACTTACCACACAAAAATTATCTAAACCACAAAGAATTGTCTGCGCGTCAGGACTTACAAGAATCTTGCCATTTGCCCACAGAACAAAACTTACCAAAACAAAACTTATCAAAACAAATACATAAAAATAAAACTAACATAATTGTCTGCGCGTCACAACTTACACAGGTAAAGATCTTGCCCTCCGCCCACAGAACAACCTCCTAGACAAAACCAAACTCACACATCAATACACAAATGTTATCTTTGCGTCAGGACTTACAAGACTTACTCTAGCCTGCCGCTTACAGAACAACGAACAATTACAAAAATTCATACAAAAATTAAAATTTTAAAACAAAATAATTCTAACCAAAAATTAAAAACAAAATACAAACAAACAAAAAATTAAAATTCAAAATAATAACAAAATCAAATATCACAATTTCAAAAAACATTTTCCAAATGAACAAAAATAATAAGATTTAAAGAAATGGAACACATGATCACAGGACACAAGCTGGGCCATGTTCAAATCGTTCATTTTCTGAGCTCTCCGATTACACAATCGGCTGTAATTGGGCTAGAGAATTAGGATTTCTAGTCATACTGACTGAAAATGTGTCGAACGGAACAAATTGGAAAATATAAAACCGCTGGGCTGGAGGGATTAGTTTTTATTTATGATCTATGGCTGTGACAGCCTCGCGTACTCCAGTCCCTGCTAGTGGCATATGAGCTAACGTGAGATATCACACTGGCAATAGTAGTGAGATATCACTAGCCAAGGTGGTATCTTAGGGGTGCTGCTGGATGAACTGTATTCAGTCAACGGTAGCACCCTCAATCTTAGCTATGAAAGAATCCTTGATGATGGCACGCTGTTGCTTGCTTGAAAAACTGAGCCTTCATATAACTATATCTGAGCTTTAATCAAAGAGGAAGATAGTGCGCTACATAATCAGGGATTATGCCTCTAGCTAGATTATTGGTAGCCCCATTTTAGTTCTGTTCCTGCAAATTTTTCAAACGAATTTACTTTTTATCTCTAATTTTATTTTTATTTTCTCTATCTTATCATGAAATATTGGTCTGAAATCCTACCATGAAATATTGGCATGAAATATGAAATATTGGCCTATGCTATAATATATATGTGATAGGATTTATTGTTAATTTATCCATTATTTATCAAAAATATTAAATACACAAAAAAAAGATTTGCGTCTATTGACACATATTGTAATGCTTTCTACACAACACATTTTATTAAAAAAGAAAACTTCCAAAATAAAAAAACAATTGCTGCATTAGAATGAAGTCGAGAAAAAAATAAAAATTCAAACATTTCTAAACTAAAACATCAATCTAAGTCGATTTGATGAAGAATTTAGATAAAAATACGTAAGAATAAAAAAAACTTTTCACAAAAAAATTTCAAATCTACCAAAACTAAATTTTGAAAGTCTCATTAACAAAAAAAAATTGTGCGTGGAGTCCCTCCGCGCGGAAAGAAGTGAAACTTCGTAAAGTGGAAATAAAAACATATTACATTCTTTTAAAAGTCATTAATTTAAATTATTTAAAAAAAAACACAGTCAACGAATAACCTTATAAATATATACACAAATGATTAAAACAAAAATCTTAGATCAATCATTTGCATAGACACTACGATAAACAAAATTGAGTAAGTTTTTACATCCACCCATGCATTGTCGTATTGAATGCAAAAACACCAATATGGCTGACTATCCATACAACATATATACCTATTTCTATATTATAAATATGTATAAAATAATTACCAAACATGTGTTCTTATTAGTATTAATTTATTTTATTCAATAAAAATGATAATAAAATTACATGTTCGTCGTCAAATAATAGTCGATTATTTTTCATATTCATTATTACGAATGTCATTTGAGGTCCCGAGTGCGCTTAGCGCACGAGGGAAATTTTTTACCTCAAATGGCATGAGTGGTAATATTGAAAAATAATCGACTAATAATTTGGTGACGACTTGTATTTAGCAGACAATTTAACGAACAGAAATAGTAACATTATTTCATACAACATACTCATACATAGTAAAATATTATTTCATCTTAGTAGCCGCATAAATGTTATAAATTTGAAATTTATTTTTGACAAATAAACATAAACATGCAATCATTTATGAATGAAAACGGACATTTTTACTATTTGCAAATTGCATTTTCACATAATTTTGTATGTGAATTTTTGTTTTAAATTAATATATTAAGTAGGCGGAAAATATTCGAAAATATTCGCTGTTCCTTCCTACCAGAAAAAAATAATCGAAACAAATCGTTTTGATTTGTTAAAAAATAGTAAATGAACTGTTTTGATTGGACCTTATCGAAACTTTATTAGTAAGTTGAATTTTCAAATCTATTTTTTTCTAAATACAATCACTCCATCTTCATATTGTAATCGAGTCATAAACAGCTTGAGTGTAGCGTTAGACAGACTGTAGCGTCAGACAGAGTGTAGCATTAAAGTTTAACGCAACATTGTTGGAAGTCGCATTAGAAGTTTCACTTCAAAAAGCCAAAAATTAACAAAATCTTTAGACTTTTAAAAATACAATTTTACAAAAAAATAATTTTGAATAAAAATTAAAAAAAAATATATAAACAATGGTGAGTTGGGGGTTGGTAGTTGAATGCAGTAGCATGAGATGTTGGAATTCGGTGGTGGTCGAGCTCATACTAACTTCAAAATCAATTTTTTTATATGAAAAAATTCACAAATCTTAAAAATACGAAAAATTTCAAAATTAAATATCTGCCACAGTAGCCAAAGAAATTTATTTCAACCGCGTGCAAATATTACACGCACTCATTTTTTATTTGACAAAACAAATTTAATAAACACAAATATTTTTATTTAAAAATAAACTTTAAAAAAAACGGCATATAAAATACTCATACTCATACGGCATACTCATAGAAAATTATATACGACCACCTCGACATGTATAGCAATATAATACAACTCAAACTATCCAAACAGATTAAGATGTTTTGATTAAATCGCATAATATACATAAAAATACGGGTTATTCCAATTTTCTGAAACGGGATTTTTCACACCATAAAAAATTATGGGACCCTCTCGAAATCAACCTAAATAGAATACGATTTAAATCATCCAAATCGAACGAGCAGTCGGAGAAGTCGGTCAAAATACATTTAAAAAAAGTCCAAGCGGCATGTATATCCGCTAGAAATAGGTAGATCTCGGGACCATATCTCGGGATTATCTCGGGATACTATCTCGGGATTAAAAACGGCCAAAAATTTAAATATTTATAAAAAATAAAATATTAAAAAAATATAATATTAATAAAAAAATTTCAATAAAACAATTTACAAAAAAAACTCAAAATCAAATTTCTAAAATTTTAAAAAAATTGACAAAAATTTCAAAACAAAATATTTAAAAATTTAAAACTTACAAAATATAATTTCCAAAAACAAATTTCAAACTTTTTCCAAAAATTTCAAAAACATTTTCCACAATTACAAAGTTTTTAAAGAAATAAAACTTGAAAATTATTCACGATTAAATACTATAAAAAATTTGAAAATACAATCAAGAGTTACAAACAATATTCAAGAATTATAAATTTACACCAAAATTTAATAAAAATTTAAAGTTTAGAACAACAAATCTAAAATGCAAAATAACGTTACAAAAAACTTATAAATTACAAAAACATATTTAAAGATCAAAAGTTTACAAAATTTGATATTTACATATATTCAAAATTAAACAATTTACAAAAAAATTAAAGTTACAAAAATTTAAAACTTATAATAATTCAATTAAAACTTAAAATGGGAAATTCATAAAATATTAAAATTACAGAAATTTTCAATACTCACAACACAAAATTCAAGAACAAATTACTAAATATAGTTATAAAATATTTAAAAATATAAAAATATTGAAATATTTCAAAATTACACAAAAAAATTTACAAATTTTTTCAAAATTTTGTTAAAAATTTGAAACAAAAAAATTAAAAACACATATATTGTTTTATATAACGAAAATCCGACAAAAATCAAACCACAAAATTTTTGAACTTTACTATAATATTAACCAAAAATACATCTAAAAAATTATTCTTATATTTTGTTATGCCCACTAACTGCGTGATATCCAACATGTAGTGTTTGAAAAAAATCTACAATCTAATACAGAACAATTTGAGTTCTGAGTAAAGGTGTGACAAAGGACTTAGATTTTTGTAGTTACGTCAAACAGTAAAAACTAAACCCGGCTTAAAACACCTTTCCATTTATCATCCGTAATGCCACCACATTGCATTTTTTCATTAACATAACATTTACTCAATAACATTTTTATTAACATGATCATGCAGGACAAATAACTTTTACCTCACCCTCGGTTATATCTTAATAGGATTGGTTTTTTGCATTTTCATTTTTTTTATTGTTTATAAGTATTTCTAATTTTGTTTTATTATGCGTTTTAGTTACACGAAACAAAATGAAAATGAGAATAAATGAGCTCTTTCAGATTTATATTTTTGTACATTGTGTTGAAACACACAAAAAAAGAACTCAAATTGTGTGTGCTCATTTCAAGTTTCTCTACTGAAACGTTTCGATGTGTGAGTTGTTTTTTTGTCGATTGATGTATGCAACAAATTAGATGATGATATGATTTGATTATTTGTTAATAAAAGGGTGATCCCTATTTTTATTTATGTTTACACATAACAAAAAAAACAAATAAATACGTTTTTGGCGAAATGAATCATCCTATTAACCGGTCTCGCCGTAAATGTGTTGATATCAACAAAGTACAATGAGGGAATATATGCAATCAACTTTCTTCTCCCTCGTTTAGGTTAATCAGCAAATGTTTTTATTGTGACATTTTTGCAAAATGTTGTTGAGTTGTAAATTAAAAATCAATAGACAAGTTGTCTTTAGCATAGTGCCTGAAGTGTTCTATAATATCTGTTGTTTTTCCAACTATGTTTATAAATAAAATTATTAAATTAAATTAAATTAAATTATGAAAAGTATCAAAGTTTTGTTTTTTCTTTTTGAATAAAAAAAAATAATTTTAACAGGTGCTGTTAGAAAGAAAAAAAGAACAAATTAATCGAATAGTGGCTGAAAAAATAAAGCAACTGATGAAAATAAATTGGATAGCGAAATTGTGATCAAAAAGTTAAAAATAGCTAATCCAATGATCTTTACATGGGAATGAATAAAAAGTTGCATATAAATAATGTATATAGCTTAATATGTAAATTAGCACCTACAAATTTAGCTCATCGTCATTATTTAGCGAGATAGATTTATTTCAACGCAAAACATATATGCACAATTTTTTTTGGGGTATCAAGCTATAATTTGGAAGACTATATGCTCAGAAACGATTTGTAATTGAAATGATTATTATATGTATGGTTGTTGTGCTGGTTCATCTTTTGATTTTGTTTTGTGATGTGATTAACATAGAGTATTGCATTCTACAATGCGTCTATGGATGACGCTACAGATTTTTATATGAGTGATTTTTGGGAGTAAATTTGTGAAAGCCTACAATATCTATATGGATGACGCTCTAAATTTTTGGAGGTGATTTTTTTTAAATACAATTTGTGACCGACTTCAATCAACATTATTTTAATTTACGTCTCTTACATTGTTAGTTTTATGTTGCATGTTAGATATAGTAAATTTATGTTTGTTCTAGAAGTCAAAAATAAGATGACAAAATATTTTTCAAAAGAGATCCTTCTAGTGTTAGAGTCCGCGGATGGTCCGTTCATTCATGTATTCATGTATCGTGTAATGTGTCCGCTTGCTAGCCCAATTTCAACACCCAAACAACATGTATGGAGAAATAAAATTGTTCGTCTTAGTGTTGCTCTGGATGTTACAATCATAGCAGGAAGCACAGACGATGTCATCAATTGGCAAGCATTGAAACAATCCCTGTATCTTTGTTATTGTCCACGAACATCAAATCACAAAAACACCCTAACAGGCTATGCTCTAATGAAATAAAATCGAAGACAATGTTACAAACAATTTATATGAGCATAGCACTGTAAAGTTTCCGTTCTGCAGAGGATGCAGAGTCTAATGAAACATTCGTAGGGTGGGATAGTGTTGGCGGAAACCACCAATAACCAACAAGGTCCACCACCTGCTTGTTTCGTCATCCCTGAACTCCTCGACGAAACAAAAACTTTACTTTAACCTGGAGTTCGCGGGATCGTAAAGTCCCGATAAGCATTAGCCTGAAGGGCTAATACTCGCTCCTGCGGTATTCACTAACACAAAAATAACTCAACAATCTAAAAAATCACTAATACCGAAAAAAACTAATAGTCTCCAGAACAACCTTGTTTGGATCCAAAGACCCAAATATTGTTGCCCCGTTGGACGCCATCTTGTAGTAGAAGGTCTGGTGACTCGTGAAGGTCTACCAGTTGGTGTTGCACGCAAACCACATTCACCTGCCACTAGCTCAGGGTGGCGTGAATTCTATGACCACCCTCACTAACAAGCAAATCACCACCCAGTTTCTCAAGAGTGATCAGCCACCATGCCACAATTCTCCCTAAATTTAAATTACGTTATCACATCATAATTAAAAAAAATATATAAACACCAAAAAACAAATCAAATAATTCCTGGTCTTGATTCCTCGGACTTTTGTTCTTTGCTAATTTAAATCCATCTTGTCAAATGTTTGGGTGCAATTCAGCATTTGTAATCGCCTGAGGAAATACATAATCGAACTCACAGACTACAGCCAGTTGGAAATTTAAATCTCAAGCTACTAATTCCTTTAATGTTACTGATAGTGATTTCATTATCAAGAATGTATAGTGTTCATTACAAACGCCAGAAACAAATAGCCACAAAGCTGAAAAACTAAATCAATTTTTTTTTCAATTCAACTGTTTGAAATAGAATTAAGAAACACTAATTTTTATATAAAAAAGCACTGCTAAATAAAATTATAAACAAACACACTGCTCTATTGCTGATCAAAAGAAAAAATCACCATGACCGACATTTACTACCCTGCCTGTTAAAATTTCTGCTGCCTTCATATATCCAAGTTTTGCTTTTCTCCGAATTAACTTAAACTGTGTTGAGTGGAATTTAAGGACCCGGGCTCGTGAGGGACATTTGTTGCCTACGTTTCTATATGGATCATATATACGGCACAAAAAAAAAAAATTATGTAATCTAGTTAAATTTCTGTTGATTTATTTGTGTATATCTTTTTTAAATGTTGGGCGTATCATGATTTAGGATCGCTTTTTGTAAATTTTTTATAAGTTCATTTAATTTTTTTTAGATAGAATATCCTATTTGACCTATTAAAATTTTATTGCAGTCATCACAAATCATTTCAAAACATTTGTTTTTGTTATTTTTATGAGCTATAATGTATCCGTAATTTTTGCATAATTTTGAATGTATTTTGGGCATGTTATATTTTCGTTTTTGTTTTTCTTGAGTTTGTGAATATTTTCTGTTTTCTTTTTTCTGTTGTCAATTATTACTTCTGTCAATATTTCCGTTTTTTTGTTATTTTGGTTAGTATATTTATTTTATTGGCTATCTGTTGGATTTAAACCGTTTTTAATTAACCCATTTTTCTTGTATTTATTGTATCTCTTATTAGTATGCTTTAGTACTTGTTGGTTATATAAAACAACGTTAATTATATTATGGTATTGTGATCATTTCTATTTTATTGATTAAGTCCATTTTGTTTTTTACTGAATAATTGTTTTTAAATTTATGTGATTTTGCAATAGTTTGTTTATGTTCTTTGCTATTCTGTATGCTGGTTTGCTGAAGAAATTAATAAATGGTTTAACCGATGTAGCTGGTTGTGTATTTCTAAAGATTTGTGGATGATTAATTTTATTTTTAC